>JAFVLL020003018.1:0-58591 GCA_021397915.2 Tor tambroides | reverse complement strand
TGACTTTTGTGAAAGCATAAAGAGGATTTTTTAAGACATTATGGCATGAGCTCTCACTGTTTAAGAGCAGTGAATTTTTTTACTTTTAATATGTTCCCTTTGTTCATTTGGTCTCTTTTTATCTGTATTCATTTAAATGGTACTTAATTTTAGCATATGTTTGTAATCAGCTTTAAGCACACAAATATTAGCCAATGTTTAGTCATGTCATGAGTGGAAAAATGTTTCGAAGAAAATAAGAGCTCGACTGGGGAAGCCTTGACAGCGCTTCCAAGATCTAAACAGTTCTGTTTCCCGTCTGTTCCCACTCTGTCCCTTTTTCTGTCGAGCACAGCGAGAAAAAACGTTCTTTGTTCGGTCATGGGCGGGCGGTTCAAATGCCATCAACATTCCAGAAAAGCTCAGCATTCTTAGGAACAGAATTTCTCCTCCCCAGTTGCTTGCTTCCCTTAAACCTGCTGAAATTTCTACCGTCTCCTTTAATCTCCATCTCCTTCATTTTCTCACCATTTAGCTGGATGCTTACATAACTTGTCAAAGTAATCCCTACCAGCCCTCCCCCACTGTCCTGTACCCACTGGTTTAAGCTCAACCAGCAACGATGGGAGCACTAATATCTGCTGGGATTATCAGTGAGGAAGTCATATAGCCTTTAATCTTTAACCGTAAACATGCCAACATAAGGATCTTAATTGCACATAAAGGAAGCAAGGCTGACTGAACACAAGATCAGAAGAGAGCAGCAAGTCATTCATAAGTCGCACAAGTATGCACGGAAACATTTGGTTCTGATAGACTTTGTTGAATAGAGGCATTGTTAGCACAGATTATCATTAGCAGAGAGGCTGCAGTGAGTTGGAGAATGTGGATAATATTAGTTCCAGAGGAAAACATCATAGTCTAGATAGTTTGTGGTCATGGACTGTATCCAAAATTTGCAAATAGAAACTGTGCAAGATCAAATGTTGCCTGAGCGTTGAGGCCAGTTTCATCTTAAGTAGGCTGTACATACTTTTATTTTACTCAATAGGTGCCAAAATATCTCAACATCTGCATCGTCTAGAATAGGGTTTGTCAAAAGAGGGAAAATAATGTCTTAAGAAAAATAATAGTTTATAAAATGTAAGAAATATTAAATATTTAAATATTATATCATTAAAAAAGGTAGCATTTAGAAAATTTGCTTTCTAATGCTGGAATCTTGTATAAAACATTGACAGGGTATCTGTGGGTTAAAAAAAGATTCAGTACAATGTGAACTTAAAAGTAAATATTTTCCATACAGTTTCATCATTTTTTGTGTTAAGTCCTATGACAGTATGAAGTCTGACAGTCTTTATAATATCTTTTTTTTCTCTCTAATTTTAAATGGTCGGTATAAATGGCCTGTATTTTAGGAATGTAGTCCCTTGCTATGTTATTATAATATTTGAGGGTCCAAAAAGTTTGAGAGCCCCTGTTCTAGAGTAACTGCACTTACTACATTATGTCACACAAAAAATGCAATGATTTTTATATAATGAGGGGAAAAGGAATGGCTACATTCAAGAGTTTGCTGACAGGGCAGTTTCAAACAGCGATGTCGAGAGAGCAGGAGCACTCTGGGATTTTAACACACTAAGGGAAAGAGAAAAATAGATTGTGACTAAATGCTGTTTTGAATCATCAGTGTGGCACACTGGTTGCTACCGTGGCTAAAGGAGGGGCCACTCCCATTCCTCCATCTGCTGCAGAGCTGTAAACAATGATGTCATTTCCTCTCAGGGGCTGAGTTGGCAATTTTGGAAGCTTAAAAGAGCACAGGGCTAATTTACAGTAAGAGTGCTACTGTCCCATTTCACAGTCAGTTATTTGCGGCTAATCTAAGCATGTTAAAATATGCCTGTCATGTATCTCTAACAAATGACTCATAATTAGTCATTATTAATATACAACTACAGGTGTGGCCAGGTGATGTTTCATCTTTATTGACACATTTCCAGAGGTGTGTCTAGTCTGCAGTCATAGACAGTGATGATACTTTTGTATTAGTAGTAGTTTTGACTCTACTGACAGACATGCGTGTTCTTTTCCATTGCCATGATATGATCAGCACATTATACACTCACCTACTTTCAACACCTGTTTTACACAATTTAGGTAAATACAGTGGCTGCCTATTACTGATGACTGCTAATGAGATTCTGGTAATGTCTGACAGAGGCATGAATAATTTGTGTTGTTTTCCTACCATCTGTAACTATGGAAATAACTGCATGCAAACATTTAAAATAATACACTGTTGTGTGTGCATATGGGATATCGAACGAATATGTTTATTTAAAGCACTGTCATAGTAATGAATGGTGAATTCAGATACACTACTGAACCAAAGTTTTTCTTATGCTCACTAAGGCTAAAATACTAATATTGTGAAATATTATTACAATTCAAAAAATATTATTTATTCCTTTCCTTTCCAGCAGCCATTATTCTAGTCTTCATTGTCACAGGCTCCTTCTAATATTATGAATGTCTTTACTGTCATTTTTTATCAATTTAATATGTTCTTGCTGAATAAAATAATAATAATTATTATTATTATTAATCCTTCCCCAAACTTTTGAATGGTAGTGTATCATAGTATCATAGAAGAGTTTGAAAATACTCAAAACATACTGTAATAATTTAGCTGAATTTACCCAATATATAAATGATAAAAAAGTCAATAACACAGAGATACACCACAATGTTCTCGTGTTGTATTAAAGAAATTTGCTTCACGGTAACATTATTTATTCAGTGTACATTGTGTATAAAAGGTGTGCAAATTGACATTTTCCATGTCTCATAAAACAAACAGCACATGCGATTTAAATGCACTAAACCACTCCGATCATGAGAACTGACACGTAGAACAGATTATAGTGGTCACCAGTACAATAGGACACCTAGCAGTAGTACCCAGTGACAGGTAAAGGGATCTCAGTTCATTCTAGATGGGGAAATCTCAGGAGTCCTCCATCAATAAATAATTAAAAAACTTTTAAGTAGACAGGCAGTAAAAAATAGACTGACATGGGAAAAGGAACTATTTGTTTAATTACAGCACGTCACATACTATTTAAATCACTGACACACCTTTATTAGACAAGGTGGTCTCGTTGTTACCTTTATGTAATCCATTGAAATCCTGTACATTACACAAAGTCTTCTCAAGTTGTGAACTATTTTGTTGATGTCCTCTTTTGAATAAGATCTTTTTTTACAGAACTGATGAGAATAATTTGTTCAAGAGTAAGTTTTGTCCAACAAAAAGTAGACAAAGTTAAACTATAAATAGTTTAGAATTACATGATCTTGGACCTTTATACAGTGCATAGGCCTACCATAAGTCTATCCCTCACACAGCCTCGTTTTCATCCGCTTTTTAATTCAATATGGCGTCTAACTTGATTAAAGTATATGGAATCATATGTTGAATAAATCAGTGACCTAATATGTTTTTTTTTTTTAAATCAAGGACTGATGGGGCTAGATTTCTTTAAAAGGAGAATAACAGAACTGTTACAAATAAAACGTGCTGTAAATATGGTGATTGTTTTATTAACATGTGATAACATAATAAAAACATAATAAAAAGCTACAGTAGGCCTATGTATACATCTGGTTTTATTCGATCATTTTACACTACACTTGGGGTGTCAGGGATCACGTTGCTAAAAGAAGCGCTGAAAGAGTTTTCTGAACCGGCTCTTTGGGATGAACGGTTCAAAAGAACCGATTCGTGGAAACGAGACGGCATCACTCGTCTGTTGTTGACCCTTGCCGCGTTCATGTGGCTAAAGCGCGTTCCCGTGAAAAATATATTTGCACAGTTTCAGTCAGTGCGCGACACCGAGACTGCCGGGCGACAGCAGCGTCTCTTTTTCAGCGAATGTGGAAACACAAACGTCCAGACGATTAACGGACGTATAACCTAACCCGGATCTACGTGTAGTGGATTCTTTTTTAATTGTTCCGTTTGGCAGGAGAAGGATATTTTTTCTGGAGGTAAGTGCAGTGTTTAAATCCCTCGTTCGAGGATAATGGCTCTGTTGTTGATTTTACTAGGCTTAGCGTGCTAGCTAGCTCAAAAGCGGCTAGCCGACCATGCTATCAACCCTTTTGCCGTGTTCCTCATCAAAACACATTTTATGTGACCCATTTTTCTGCTAACACATTACGATTCCTGGTGTGGTTCGTAACCAGTCACAAAATGTTTTTTTAATTCTACCAAGCGCTGAGATTTGGTCCATGTAGCCATTATTAGCCCGGCTTTGCTAGCTTTCTATGCTTATGCTAAACGAGACACACTGTTTATGTGATGAAATGAAATATAACCATTGCAGTGCTTCCTAATCTTAATAGTAGAATGCATGGATGCAGACACGCCATTTGTGTTTATTCTTTTAGTCCCGAGCTTGAGGCCTCGTTAATTGAGATTGAATCGTATTGGAGTGTTTCTAACCGTAGCGAGATGACTTGACTGACAGATAGATGCTGTATTAATCTCAGCATGCAAAGTGCAGTGCAAAAGCAGCCTGGCATTATCTACACATGTGTTAACGTTATATACACAAAGACAAAGTCAGCTGGGTCAGCATGTGATTTAGTAACCTTTTTTTCACTGTTATGGTCAGTATAATCTGTAATGATGATGATTTAGAAATCAGTCATAAAGAAAACATGCACAAAGCTAGCAGTCAACCGACCCTTGTTTCGGAGTCTCTAGTCTACACGACTCTCTCAGACGCAAGATGTTACAGTAAAATCGTGTGCATGTGATTGCTTTGAGACCTAAAGAAGCTTAATGTCATGAATCCCCGTGTCTCTGCTACACATGGGATTTATTTTAAGCTTCCGCGCTCTCAGACGCCTTGAACTTGGCAGCTCGATCATCACATCACTCCGGTTTGTTTACAAAGCAGCTACGATGTGCCTTGGAGATGTTGCATCTTTGTTGCGAGTCTGAATTGAGCTGTACTGTTTTTGTTGTTCTTTATCCTTAAAGATCCATTTAAGCACCTCCCCTATCGATTACCGTAACTGAGGTTAAGTTGCAGCTGGTTGAAGCAATAGTTAGATAGGATAGGGTCAAATCCCTTCTGTAACTAACCTTATTCTACTATCAAGGTAAGATAAGGTTGTTGTAAATACTGGAGTGTTGCCACAGACTTGATATTTTCCTGCATAGAATAAACAGAGGTTTTAAGAGAACCTTCAGGCTGTTTTTTTTTTTTAAACAGCTAAACCTGCATCTATCTGGGATGCCTCTATTGGTTTGATGAAAATGCCTGGGAAGGCATAAGGTTAAAAATGCATAAACCCTTCTACTTTGGCTTTGGGACACATTAGATTTGTGTTTCTGTGTGTCCAGGTACTTGGAAATGCAATCCTCCTCTTTCATTCTCCCCACACACCTCAGCAGTGAACTAGAGATCATGTTATGGAGCATTCTTCACAAAGTTATTGATTGTTTATCTCTGCATTTGCTGGTACACCAGCTCTACAGATATTTGTGTTCTTTAGTAAGATGTTCACAAGGCCATGTTCATTCAGCCTTTCAAGCAGAGATGAACCGATTTCTTTTTTCACCAACAGGTAATAGCAGTAATTATAACAATTATAATAAATGATTATTATGGTTGTTGTTATGTGAGAAAATATACTTAGTAAATAATTGGCTTATGCATTTATTTTTGCATTCTAAATGAGTCTACCCATTTAATATTATTTATTTATTGGTATTTCTAATGCCTACCTTTAACATGTTGATTTGTAACACATCTGTTCCTTTTAAATGGCATTGTTGGGTGTTAATCTATATTGGTGGTCCCAATATAACCATAAAAAGAGGAAAAGTGTAAATGTTTGTTAAAAAAAATTAAAGCATTTATCCGTCTTACTCTACTTAGTGCTGTGTTGTGCAACTAAATATTTGCCTAAAAAAATCATGTGGTTGTCGGGACATTTGGATCATTTCAATCAATGTCTGGAATAATTTTATTGTGGCTCTTTTATGTTTTCAACCTGTTTTTGTGGGGCAGCTGCACACACTTGGTCAGCCGAACTTGGTTGCCCCCCACAGAAACGGCATCTGTCTTTTAGAGTTAGACTCCACAGCTTAAGGGGAATGGTGAGGTAACCTGAGCCTTTTTAGAATAGCTGAAACAGGAGTATAGAGCAGGGATAGACCATTTCACACTCTCTGGTCCACTGCATCTCTCTTCCACCTCTTATACTTGCGTACACACAACATTGTTCTCTTTACCCCCTTGTGCCACCAATATGTCTCCTGCATAATCGCTACAGGATCATAATTCTGGTCGACCATCTGTCTGAGTGAAGCAGACTAGAAGCCTGATTGTTTACGTTGTGTACATGCATGGAGGTGGGAGGATTCAGTCTTCCCACGGTGTGCATCTCAGTGTTCTTTCTTCTTGACAACAATCAATTTGTACATTTCTAGCTTAGCATGTTTTGGATTAATTTGTTGCAGTTGCTTCTAATAATTGTGCCTTTGTTCATTTAAATAGTGTTATTGTTATTAGCCTACTTGAGCTTTGCTTGGCTCTGAGATTCTGCTTTGCAAAGAGCACAGAATATGCTGATGTTTTTAGTTTGTGTCATTTATTCATCTGATGTGCAGTGTCTAAGACAGTTCAAAGTATGCTTTTCAGCATGTGGAATAGGCACACTTTAATTGGCAAGCATCTGACATTTGTGGCCTGTGAAGATGATTGAGAATGACAGCTTTTGAATTTTGACACTGAACAGAGACTCAAACTCTCTTACGTAAATGTAAATGACAACACAAATGCACTAAATGCCTCGTTGTTTGTCTAGGGTGCCCACAGCAATTGAATGGTTATAGCTGCATGTTACCTTAACAGCCCCTTGCCCAGAGCTCTAGCTGTATATAGAGTTACAGGATAGAGCGCTAATGGACTCTGTCCATTTAGAAGATATCTTAGAGAAGAGCAGGAGATAATGGATGGGATAGAATCGCTAATGAAGTGTGCATGTTATGCTTCATTTCCCCCTGTTTGTCTTCAGATGGAGAAGCTTCTGTTTCACTTTTGAAGTGAGTGACCCAATTGGAGACGAGCGTGTTGAAGATGGTCCTGCAGATGTAGTCTGTTAAATGGTGTGGTTGTAGTAATGTGTAATTAAATAAAGAATAAACTTTTGTCTTTCAGATTTGTATGCCTGAGATAAATTCAGTTCTGCTTATTGTATGCTGTTTAATTGTTTATGGTGTTGATATTCACAACAAATTATATGTGATGTGGATGTCCTGTTGTCGGTGCATGTTTACTATGCTTTTGGATTGTGTAAAAGCCTTCTGTTAAGACAGGCTTAGGGCAAAATTATCTGTATCTTGTGCAAAACAACTGCACTGATGATTATAGATTCAACATGAGTGATATGTGATTTTTTTTTTTTTTTTTTCCCCCTCTTAAATTATTTTCCACTGGAACATTCCAATTGTTTTGCATCCCGACTATAAAGGAGTAGAGCTCTGCTGTTTATTCTACCTGGAGCACTATGACCTGCATGGAAATATCATGCCTGAGCCCTCATTTAGATGGAAATGCTGGGCAGAATCTCTGCCCTACCCTCAGCCCTTTTGTTTACAAGTGCTTGTCTTGTGTTGATTGGAGATTTGTACCATTAACAAATCATTCTGCTGTCAGCATATGATCTGGGCCCATGGGGGCAGTGTGGAGCACATGGTGCATTGGTTTCCAGAGCTCAACTATAATTGACCTATCAAGGGAGCATATGAGTCCTTTTATATATCAGTCTGGAATTGATTTGAGCATTTTTTTTTTTTTTAAATATTTTATTATTATATAATAAAAATATTAGAATATTATATTAGTTTTTTTAGTTTAGAAGATTATGTATAGGTGATGACACTGTCACTGTGGATGTATAATTTTACTCAAAAATATAAAAAACATAAAAGTTGCAGTTCCTACAGTCAGTGAAAAATTTACTGATGAATTCAGGAGATGACTATACCATTTCTGTGATCCGTTTTCTGTGTCTGGATTTAAAATTCATACTCTGTAATACTGTAATGAAGGACAAAAATGTAAAAGAATTCAATATTTGGGGAAAATCAAAGTCAGCTTAATAAATAATAAGTTTATAATACCATTTTGTTGTCAAGAGACAGTATTTAAAAGATTCTTCCTTTTTGTCATATAAGACTTCTTCATTTTATTATTTTTCTAAATGTTATTTTGTTTTTTGGCCATTGACATGGCAAGGCATTTTTCCTTGTATCCGTGCAGACAGGTTGGTGAGAAATTACAATAAGCACCTTTAACACAGAACAGGATGCCTGCAGGTGTTTCATTCACACTGTATGTGAGGCAGGGCTGAGCAAAACCCATTTTACATGCGTGAACCCTCACATCTGCCCTTTCGAATGATAATGTTGCAACACTGGAACAAAAGACTTGGCAAATGGTCTTTGATAATTTTCAAAGGCTTTCATTTCTTTGTAGGTCCATCATTGTATTTAACAGCTCTATGATTAACAGATGTTTTTACATAAATAGGAAAGGGCTGTCTGAAGAACCTAAAGATGAACACCATTTGTTGTGACTGTAATGGCAAGGATTTTAATATGACGTCTCATGAGCACAGCTTTGTGGAATTTAATGTTTTGGTTGCCATGTTATCACTAGCTAAATCTACAGGGCTTGTTTTGACGGAGGCAAGGGACCAAAGGTCACACGAGACAGTCAGAGCCCTGTAGTGTCACACAGAAATGCAGATGGGGGTTGTTGTCCAGGCCTTAATGTCAGTTTCAAGAGCAGAAAGGTCAAATTGTTTTTATCAGCCTTATTCTAGGCATGTTGGGCATGCGCTGGGATATATTGGGTAGTGGTGAGAGGCGATACTTAGTGGTGTATGATGTGGCTCTGCGCTCTGAGCTTCTTTATAGCAGTTAAGATTGGCGGTATTGAATTTGTTGTAATGTACCACATTCTCTCTCTCTACTTACAAAGGCATTAAAGTGCCTGTAAAGCTGCACTGCTCAGTATTTGTGGTTTTGTTAGTGCTGTTTATGAGCAGCGTGTGTGATAGCTGACTGTTTTGTTTAAGTTGCCGGCTGTCGTAGAGGTGCCATGCTGTAAAATCTCTTTGTCTGGGAGACATGAATAGAGGCAGCACCAAGAGGAGGAGCTGTGTAATCTGACACGACTGGGCCCATGAACCGGTCCCACTCCTCCTCCTCCTCCTCAAAGAGAGAGAGAGAACCAGAGAGAGCGAGCATGCTGACTTCAGACTGACATTTGACTCCTCAATCCACAGGCAACAGTGGTGACTGTGCAGGCGGGACTCTCTCTTTTCTGCGGTCGTTCTGAGAGTTTGCTCCTCTGTGCAACAGCGTGCTTCTTCCCTCTCCGTTTTCTTCACTTGGAGAGCTGACAGGGTACTCTGAAAGTCCTGGGAGTGGTCTATCTCAAACAAGTCTTGGAATGTGCTTATAGAGGGGGAAAAGCTTGACAACTTGACTCCTTAACCCTGTTTTTAGTCTTTTTTCCTCTTTCTGGAAGTTGCTGCTGGAAGCCTCCTTCCAGGCACTGGAATCTGGATCTACTTGTGTAACATTCCTTGACTACAGCGAGTTCTTTTAATTTTTTTTTTTTTCTTTTCCCCCCACACTTTCTGCTCTACCAACTTTCTTTGTGCTCATTCTAGGCTGTTCTTTACTGAAGAGAAAGTCTTTTACAACACAAATCTACTGCTCTCCACTTGCTGGAATTACGCAGATTGTGTGAGTGTAGGTGTTTTGGGACTCATCCCTTCCTCCTTTGGGGGGTTGGGGGTGGGGATACCTTACCGTGGCCCTAGGCGACCTGTTGGAGCTGTGTTTCTATCTTAAGCTGCTCTTAGAAGACTGTAGGAATACAAGCGTGAAACGGAAAAGGAGGGACCCTCTCGTACGGGCCCTTTTGTTTTTATCGAAAGAGCATGATGAGAAGTCAATCTGCTCCCCATGTCGGCTACTATTAGACTACAGCCTGTGTACTCATGGAAGGGGGTGCTCAAGCTCTTCTCTTGCATAGCGGCCAGAACTGCTAGTAAACCTAAAGGTAACAGAACCATGCTTGCATTTACTACCACCACTACCTTTACTAACTGAGAGGAAGACCATTTCATTGGTCTCTGATTCGCTTTGCCCAAAAATGAAAGCTCTGTTCTCATTTACTAACCTTCATGTCATTCCATACCTGAATGACTTTCTTCTGTGGAATGCAAAAAGATATTTTAAAGAAAGTTTTAACTGTTTGTCGACTCCATACCATGAAAGTCATGAGTCCAAAACAACATTGGACAAAACGCTTTTCTTGAATGGACGATATAACACTGAAACATTTTCACATGTGACATAAACCAGAAGACAATCAATACATTAAAAACACATTCATATGTAGTATACCCTCTTTGTGTATAAATAAGAAACCAATCCATTAACACAGTTCCTGTCCTTTGGGCCTCTTGTAACATTCCTGTGCTCTCTACTGTGGGCAAAGAAGGGAAAGTTGTCTATTTTGAGAGACAACACTTATTATTTTCTTTTCTCTGTTTGTTTTAAAATGCCGATTTCCCTCCCATCCTTGATTTTCTTTTCTTTGTGTATGTGTGTGTTTGTGGAAAGCTTGAGTCTATGGCATGGAAGCGTGGCTTCAATGAAGCTGTCATCAGATCTGCTGTGTGCATTGTTCCAGTGTGTTGTACTCAGCTGTGCTTTTATGTTCACTCCATTAGTAGTGTAACAGTGTAGACTAGAATACACGTATGGGTTTTGGGTTGGTGTGGGGGGTTGAACATTTAAGTGGGTCGGTACAGTGAGGGTAAGCTGTGACTTGTCTATCTACTAAGGCAACTCTGACTCTCAGACTGGAGGATCATGTATTTCTGTGTCTTGTAACATCTGGAAATAATAAAGAATAATCTGCACTTTATCATCAATTTAAACTTCTCAGTTTAGCCTAGTTATGCAATTTTGAGGTTAATTAAAAGTGTAGCCGCCTTTGTGAACTGAGTAGCAAATTTTCATTAAATTAAAGAAATGTATTTGTTTTTTGGAAACAATATTTCTCAAAAAAAGACACCTTGTGTAAGTGTTATTTATAGAAAAATAAATATTTAAAGTTTCCACAGTTAGGCTGCTTCAAATAAAATATCTAAAATGCATTTTTGATTGTATGCAATTTTTTTTAGATCAGATTACATGACTATTAAAATTAAATGTTGCTTAAAACTAGTGACTAGCTTAGTTACCGCATCTGAAATTTTCTCTTAAAATAATCGCCTTTAAAAAATAAAAATATAACACAAATTCTAAATGTTAAAAAAAAAATCTATGTCCATTTGTCAACTACCCACAGTACATTTCAATGGCTTTATATTATCCTACTTTTTTTTTTTTTTTTTTTTTTTTTTTCTCCCTCAAGCCAAAGCTTTTTGCTGGTGGCTAAATGCCTGCATTCGTTTTTTGTAAAGCATAGAATTGATCCCGAGATTTGGTACATTGAGACAGGTCGCTGTATGACTCATGAATGGATTCCTAACTTAATCATGAGGTTCTCATACTATCAGCAGAGTCGATTACGATTGTTGATATCAAAACACAATTGAGTTTTCAGCTTTTAAGTCCCTGTTGGCTTTTGGTCATGCTGATCCATGATATTGATCATCTGCCAGATTTAGACTTCTACATCTCGTAAACTGCTGAATAATTTCACCAGATACTTTAATGCATATTGATCGACCTTCCATTTTGAATGGCTTCTGATGAAATATCGAAGTGTGGCCTAATGCGGAGAAATCAATGTGAAGCCCAGACACTGTTGTGCTGTGCATTAGTCCTGCCCACCATGAGCATCAGTTTTAACCGGCTTCACGTTAGAAAGGCTAAAAATTGTATAAAGCTGTATTCATAGGGCCACTGAAAGGAGGTCGGTTGGAGGGGTGTGTCTGTTTCTTAACATCATGGTATGAAGAAATATCTGTTCTACTTGTTTTGTACCTGTATTGTTCCCAGTTTCACTGACTCTTGTTATCATAATTTATAATACAGTTGCTCTATAAAAAAAAAAAACGAAAGTTGTGTTATGTTGTTTAGAAAGTCATTCTTGTCTAAGAACAATGTTTTAAGAAGGATTTGCAACATTTAAGTAGTTGTTGTTTAGTTAGTGTGGGAGCTTAGTGACACTTAAACAGCATGGAAACACTTTTTTGTTTGGTTACGCAATGAACAAACTGACTAGCTGTGAGACCTGATTTTCACCTCTCTTTATTCTTTGTGGAAAAACCAAACACTGACTTATAAAGTAAACCTGAAAAGAATCTCATCAGTTGGAAAACAAACATGGGTAGAACTAGAGTGTCTTCATTGTGTTTTACAAAACTAACCAAACTTTCTCTCTCTCTTTGTATTCTCTATCATTCCAGAGGTCTACACATTTCAAGGAAAGAAGAAAGACGTACTTGGGAATCATATGGACGAAGGCAAGTATTCAGTTTTATGTTCTCACTGTGTGAGTTCTGTTATTGTATTTTTAGAACATGCAATTGTTTAGGTTGTCCAAACAGAGACTACTGCCAATGTGCAGGCCTTTGGAAATGTAGGATCGTTGAAACTTGCAACAGGGTTGGGTTTTTCTTGGATGTGACGCTCCTTTTTATGTTCAGCTGATGTTTAGTTCAGCTTCAGTTCATAGGGATGTGCAAGGCTTCTTAGTGAATGGAGAAATATCTGAGGAAAGGTGGATGATAAGGGCTTGTGCTTATATTCACTCATCCAGAAAGCAGGACACATCTGTACCTTCAGACTTCCAGACCCTCTGAGCCTGTGTTACCACAGGCAACTATTAGACATTGCCAAGTGGTCCATCTCTTACGAAAGAAACTTTGGTGGATTACACCACATTGCCATCTTTTTGGCCTTAATCTCTTTATCCACCAAAGCCCTGCATACTGAACTTCTTGTCTGTGCCTTCCATCAATTTTGGAAGGACTTCTTCCAGAGAACTGTTCAAGAATGCTGTTTACAAATGAAACTAGACCAAAAGCAGTTCATTTTATTGGAACATGTCCCAGAATGTATCCCACAAACCCCTTCTGCAGTCATACATGTGTACAGTACAAGCTTGTTTCCATAGCACATATAAGCCTCATAGAGGAATTGAAAGAGCTAGTCAAACTCTAATCGTAAATCTTAATAACCCACAAAACTTTTATTATTCGTTTTGAGTACAGCTTTCAGATCTCAGGAATAAAACTAATTCCCATTACAGAATGTTGCAGACCACTAACCACATTACAGAGACTGCAGCAAGCTTAAATCCAATGGTAACACCTACTGAGTGAACAAAGCGCTTGACCACGAACATCTCAATGGAGTCTGGCAGCAAACCACATTATTACTGTACCTGATTAAACACCAAGCCAGAGTTTAATAAAACTTTTGCTAACCCTTTTTATCTAATGTCGTTAATTAGTGATATGAGTTTGTGAGTCTGCGAATGGATATTAGACGGTTCTGCCTCATGCTTTTCAAAGTGCTGCATTGTAAGAAATTGTTCAAGTGTTTCACTAATGAGGTTAGTTATGCAGCTTTGTACTGTCTAAACAAGATGCAGAAGGTCAACTTTCATTTTCTCGTTGTGAATATTTTTACTATGAAATTGTTTCTGTGCCTCTTCAATGGTTGTTTAATCAGTGCTCTTAAATGAACCTGCTTCTTGATTTTAACCAGGTTTTTGCTTTTATGTGCAGTTATAAAAATTTGATTGTTACATCAATTACAATATGGAATTATGAGTGTTCAATTGTGTATTCAAGCAATGCACTTACTTCATCTCAGATATGCCTTGAGAATTTTTTGTTTTCAAAAGTTTCAACTCATGTTGTCATATCTCATCAGAAACCAGCTCATATGTCTTACCAGACATGTGGAGTCCCAGCTCATGCTCCAGGCATGACAAACTTAGGTTGCAGTTTTGATATTTGAATTCATCAGCAAACATTAGAATATTTGAGATGTGACTACATTGCAATTATCTGTGTCCTGACTTGGAGATGAGTGACAACTCCAGAGATTTTGCTTTTTGCTCTTGCTGCAGGGTATGGTATATGGTATATTGTGTTACTCATGTTTTTTTTGGGGGTTTTTTTTTTTTCATCTTTAAGGCAAGACTCGTGTGTGTGTGTGTATATCGTTCTATGATATCATTGAAAATTGTTTGAGGTTAACACCTCGCCATATTCTAGCTTGCAAATAATCATGACTCAGTGGAAACCAAAAGCTTTGTTCACTCAGGTTGTAGTGTTGGGTTGGCTTGAACTCTGTAACCATTGACTGAAAAATTCTGTAACCCCAGAAACATACTGGACAAACGCATACAAATGCAGGTGCAAATCCTTGGCCAAAGCATTGAAAGCAAGTTGTGCAGTTGTACATACTATAGGTTCTTACATTACATTACTGTAGTGGTAACAGTACTTTCAATTGTCAGTGCCATTAGACCAGATATGTTTTTATTTAGTAACTAGCTGTAAACATGTCGACAGGTTAACTTGTGTTGACCTTGTATAGCTAAAAGTGTTTTGTTCACATACTTTCACATAAGTTTGTTCACATAATTTTTTTATTTTTATTTGTGCCTTGGATTTAAGACTTGACTATGACATGTCATCTGTTTTTATTTTTTATTTTTTGACTCAGCTCAGCACTAGTGCTGATGTTACCCTCAGCATTAATGCTGATGTTTTTGCTGAGGCTCCATTGATTTGAGGTACTAAAGTTACCTGGCCTAACTGTCTACCTGAGACACACAAATAGCAGTCTTGGGTATTGCAGCTTCAGCTTGAGCAGTGTAGGCCAGTTGCATTGCCATTTGCCTTTTGTTCTGTCTTCCTAACGGCATTAGAAGACCTGACAACGAGTTCTAACCACTTCCTCTGGGGTTACAGGATTTCCTGTTATATGTGATGGACTGCAAACTTTCCACTGACATAGCAGCTCAGCACTGCTGGAGAAAAAAGACACGCCACAGTTCTTTTGATTCCCAGGCGAAGAACTTTACAAAGAAAAATCAGCAATGCCACAAGGGCTTCTACCACTCTTTCTTTCTTCTGGAGTTTTAAACCAGTCCTTAGTAGAAGTCAACTTTTTTTTCTTTTTTAAACCCAAGTCTGCTATTTATGTGCCATATAATTTCTTGCTTTCTAGACTTACTTTTGGCACAGTGGACTAAAAAGGAAAACAAATGGCAAACAGTCACAATATACATTATAGCTTTCCAAAAGAATAACCCAAATTGGATAAAGTTTTTTTTGAAACATTGCATTGATGAATTGTCGCTTATTCTTGCTCATTACATTGAAGGTTAAATTACGATAAGACTAGTCGGATGAACATGATGTTTGAACATGCTGCTCAGGAATGCGTCTCTGCCCCCCCTCATGAAACAAATTTCTGATGGATTGATATTTAGCTTTGGCAGAAGTAGCATGTTTTGCCTGCCAAGCACAACTTATAAAAGTCAGTGTCCATAAATAATTCTTTCTCACAGTTCAAGCACTTTCTCAAACCCTAACTCTAAACTTGACAGGACCTATATGCTTGCTTTCCCTTCCCTTCCAATTCATTTACACTTTTTCTCTCTTAGTGAGACACATGCATCACTTCAGCTGTCATTAAAACCTCAGCTTAATGGAGCAACAATGTCGTAACAGTAGTGTACAGCAGCCATCAGCCGCTCAGACTGTTTCATGGTGGGAGGTTGGCCTGCTGTCTCTTTGGCTCAACGTCAAGCAGACGGACTGTCTTTGCTTCTCTCATTGTATCAGTGACAACTGCTCTGGAAATAAGTGCACATCTCAGCATGAGCCAGTTGTGTCCAGTCCTGGTCCTGGAGGGCCAACATCCTGCAGAGTTCAGCACCAACCTGTCTGGAAGTTTCTAATAATCCTCAAGACCTAGATTTTCTGGTTCGGATGTGTTTAATTGGGTCAGAGTTAAACTGCACGTTGGCCCTCCAGGAGCAAGACTGGACACCCCTGACATAAGTGTTGGACAGTGTTCCTGTAACAGTACAGGATTGTGCTAGCAACATCAAGGTTATGGGTTTGGTACTTATTGATGTACAAATATGTCTTGAATATAGTGTTGCTTTGATGAAGTGATGATGTAAAACATGTTCCTGCATCATTCTTTGTTGTTCTAGGACCTAAGGCTAACCCTTTTCCTTCTGACTGGTTGATAGAAATATTCCAGGACCAAAGCATGATGATCCAGGAACATGTGTAAATTAAGCATCTATATATATTTGTTGCCACTTCTAATCCTGTGGTCTTTGACTACAACCCTAGAAAGGCATTGAGGACGTAGTGCTAGCTCTTGTGCTTGGGCTAATTTTGGCCTCAGTTGTTATACTCAGAGAGCTGCTCAGTGAGGAGGCTAAAAATACTTAAGGCTTTATCAGAGCAGATGTGTTTACTAGCAGATTCTAAGCCACCTACATACACACACCGAGCTCGTCGTCTATCCACACCCCCACCCTCTTTTCTGGCACTGTCCTTATTTCTCCATATGAGACGATTTACTGTGCTCTGATCCTGCCACGCTGCTCCTTTGTTCTGTAGTCTCTTAATTGATGTCCATGTTAAATCTGCAATCAGTCTTTTTCATTTGCTCCCCAGTGCTGATTTACAGTTGCTCTTGTGCTTCCTATTGACTGATGTGTAGATGTAGGTTATAATAGCAGAAGTTCTTCTGTCATGCATTAGGAAAGAATCCATCCCAAGTCCTATACTTCTCTCCACAGGTTGTCCCATACACATACACCCTTCTCACTGCAGCTTGTTGCCATAGGAACAGTCCTGAAGCAGACATGCGCTCTGGTCTTCTGAGTCCACTCTCCATGTCTGGCCTTTTTTTTTTTTCTTTTTTTTTTTTTCTTTTTTTTTTCTTTTTTAAAAATGAAGCGTGAAGATCTGTGCATTTTAGTCGTGCCAGAAATAGCTGCCCCAAGCCTTCCCCTGAGGCCCACGTCTGACTTATCGGTGGCACTAGACGGCTATATCTATAGCCACTCAGGAAGAACAGGCCTCAGCGCTGCTGAGGCTCTTTCTAAGCTTTATTTGGAGTTCATACTGGTTAAATCAGCAGAAACGAGTACCTTTCACCCCGAGGCTACATTTTAAAATGTCTATTGCTTTATGTTCAGACAGCAGAGGTGCTCAGGTCAGTGCATTAGATGCCAGCTGGTCTCTGTTGTCATGTATAATGGAGTTCAGCTGCGGTTGGATTTGGTGTAAATGCATGTACCTCCATTTCCTTCTGGCTGTCTATGTTAGCCATACTAACTCTCTTCTCTGTCTCCCTCTGTTCTTCAGAAATGAGTCGCCAGACTGCCACAGCGCTGCCCACAGGAACCTCTAAGTGTCCCCCTTCTCAGCGCGTTCCTACCTTGTCGGGCACCACCGCATCCAACAGCGACCTTGCCAGCCTGTTCGAGTGCCCGGTCTGTTTTGACTATGTGCTGCCGCCCATCCTGCAGTGCCAGAGTGGCCATTTGGTTTGTAGCAACTGCCGGCCCAAACTCACCTGCTGCCCCACCTGCAGAGGCCCTCTTGGTTCAATCCGCAATTTGGCCATGGAGAAAGTGGCTGGCATACAGTGCTTTTCCCATGCAAGTATGCCTCATCGGGCTGCGAGATCACCCTACGCACACAGACCAGGCTGAACAGACTTTGAGTTCATTATGCCCCTGTCCTCAGCGCCTCCTGGTGGCGAGGGTCTCTACAACAACCGTCATGCCCCACTGCTGCACCGCACAAGTCCATAACTCCTTCCACAAAGGGTGAGGATATTGTCTTTCCTGGCCCACAGACATCAACTTGCAGTGGGGTGGACTAGGTGTGATGCCAGTCATGCGCGGCTTCCATTTATGCTTGTGCTGGAAAGCAGGAGAAATATGTGACCACCAGCAGTTCTTTGCTCCATGGGTGGCGCTGATCGGCACACGAGCAGGCGGGCTTCGCCCGACTGAGTTGAGCGGCCACGGCGACGACTCACCTGGGGAGGCGGCACCCGTTCTGATCACGGGGAGCATACGCCCGCCATCATGAACAGTGACTGCCTTGTGTTGTGCCCACTCATTGCTCAGCTGTTTGCAGGGCGGCAACCTGGGCATCAGCGTCACCATATCCATGTGCTGAGGACTAACAGCAGTGCATACTTCGGACGCATACAAACATGCAAACAGAAACCAGGCGACTCAATACACGCAGGATACCTTAGTCGTGCTTGGGGGCAGAGTTGCTAACCTAGGGAACTTTTTGCTGTTGTTAGTTCAGTGGTCAGCAAAAAAAAGCAAAAAAACTGACATGGTTCGGAGCTTGGCGTCCAGCAGAACTCCTGGGTTCTCAATTTTATGCTACAATATTATATAAGTTAAATAATTAATGTATTCTACATTTTTGAGAGCAACATTCATTGCCCTTGAAGGTGTCGGAAAGCCACGTTTGTGGAATGGACATTTGCAAATGTGGCATTTGGAACGAGGGTTTGAGGAACGGCACGCTGAGCTGGATGGCGGTTGGGAATATTGATCAATTCTGGAGTGGGTTTGCTCAAAATGCGCAACCCTTAGAGCAAGTTTTTGTTCGTTCTGTTGTTGTTTCCCAAGACGTTTTGCATTTCAGTTCAGATAAAACACTAACTTTTATGTTCAAATATTAGGTTTTGTTTTATTCTAATATTGTCCCCCCCACCCCTTTTTTGTTCCCTTTAATTTTTCCTACCTTGAGTATGATACAGAAAGGTTCTGGTAATTGGTGCATGACCACTGGATGAGTTATAACAAGTCCAGATTTCATTTTAGAAGTCTTGTTTGTTTCTGCCTGTCGCTGCAGTGTTTCTCCTGTTTGTTTTTGAAGGGATGGCTTGGCACACGCACATCAAGCCAGGTTATAAAAGCCACACTTCTTTTTGTTTTTTTTATATCAAGTACTCTTAAAAGATAGATACAAGTTGTACAGTATGTGTGAGATCATAAGTTTTGTTTCCTAACCTGAAAGCCCTCAATCACAAACACTGGAGCAAACACTGCACTGAATATCAGGCTAGGAACCGGGGCAATTAATACAGTTATTATAATGAGATTATTGTCATAATTATCATTTTGTAATGACTTATAAGAAAATGGAATGAAAAAGGCTGTTGTAACCTTGTGGCTAATCTTCAGTGTTTGTAGATAGTTGTTCTTCAGAAGACATCAGTGTCTTCTTTTCTCTTTTTGTAAGTCGATATTTTTGTTGCTGTTGTTCTTTGTATGTCTGTATTTCTGTTTTTTGCAAGGATAGGGTGAAGCAAAGCCAAACATCTCTGTGGATACATTGTACTGTTGCTAGTCCTGATCTCTAATTTTATTTGTTTTGTTTGTTTTGTTCTATTTTGCCAGTAAATAAATCTATCTTTTTCATACCCTCTGTGAATTTTACCTCACTGCTCATTCTAAATTACAGCTGATGGTAACATCATGGTCCTTGCTACCTTGCTTTTGTGCTAGCTTGCTTTTTAACTACATATAAACCTTATGACATGTAAACCTAAAACTATAATGTTACTTTACAACTGACGTTAAATTACATCGTGTGCAACATTTTTCATTGTTGACTTAGGAATTTTTAGTAATGTTTTCAAATCCAAAGAAAATGAAAATGGGCTGGCCAAGACTGGCAAAATGGGTGGTTATTGTTTTGCTCTGTTTCCTCTTAGGGACTGCTGAGATCAGAATTAATTATATGTATTGTCCTCATAACATGAACATCCTGGGAGAATTTTTACTGAACGTTTAAGCTGTGTCGCTAGCATTGCCTAATGGAACTACAAAAATGATTTTTCAAATAGCTTTCTGGGATTTTCCCCATCTTCCACTGGTTGGACAAATGTAGTTAAACCCCAAGCTCACAATACTGGTAGAGCCGATGTTGTTGGTTAGGATGCTCAAATAAGTTGTGGTAGGTTTCATGGAGCTCAACCTATAGCTGTCTCTACACACTTTAGCTTTAAACAGGCTGTTTTCCAGGACCAAAGTGTGTGGAAATGAGCTCTTACCATCATGTGGAACTGACAGACTGAAGTGAAAGTGGCTCTTCTACATCTTACAACATTTCCAAACATGCCTTGTATTTTCAGGCCAGAGCTGTCATGCAGGTATTACAGTCATCAAGAACAAGAACGCATTAAAGCAGGTCAAATGTCAGTTTTGTTTGCTGTATCGGCTATCAAATTATGTTCATGGCAACTACAAAATTAAGCAACAGTGTGGTTTAGTTGTCAAGATGAGTCACTACTACAGCGTTTCATTTGTCCCAGTAGCACAGACAAATGGTACGCTGCTACACTGGTGGCAATATTTTCTCTATTGTAAACTTTAATTGTAACATTATAGAAAACTATGAAATCACATTTATTCTGACATGTCCAAATTTATTCAAAACTCTGATCCAACAAGAAGTATATTGCCAATATGCTATTCTATGAACAACACTACAAAGGAGACACTGTAAACTGCTTGTGATGTCTTAAAGGAAGAATGAGGCTTGTGGGTGCTACCAATTCTAGAAACATTTCCTGTAGTGACACAATGACTTTTCTGGCAGTTATTTAATGCTAACCTCCATTCGTTTGACATATCCAAGTTTATTCCTTTAAATTGTACAGTTGTCAACATATTTAAATTTTCCAGTTTTCATATTTAAGAACTTTGACTTTCATTAGTCTAATTCATTTAATGAAAAACACTCTTGGTTAAATCACAATTTTCAAAAAAAAGTGTATTTGTATAATTATCTACAGTAGCAACATCTCAAATATTGTCAGATCAACTTTTGTTGTCAGGACTACAGCAACAAAATGATACTCTTACAATCTGTCAACAACAATCATCTGTAATTAAATCATAAATGAATTAGAGGAAAATTAATATAGGCTTGATTTCCCAGCATTCAATGTTTAAGGTGAGAGTAAGTGCTTAGTGTTAAGCTTCCTATGAGGAAAAAAAAAGTCTTGGGCTCATGAGTTTGTCTAGCAGCTACAATCTCAGAGTTTGCTGACAACTTGTGGATGACTGACAGCCGCGGGAAACCCGCCATCAAAGGCCGCATTCAGGACTTCATCCAGAGTGCTGGCGAAAACAAAATCCAGATCAGCTCGCACATGGGCAGGTATCTCCTCCAGATCTTTCTCGTTGCGCTTGGGGATGATAACTCGTTTCAGATTGGCTCGATGAGCTGCCAAGACTTTATCTTTTATACCTCCCACCTGTAGAGAGACAAGATATATCTTGTGAGATATCAGCAACTTCTAATGATGAATGGTTTTTAAATAAATTCAGTTTCTGTGAAGGACGTGCTTTGGGTTCCTCACCGGCAGCACCAGTCCTCTCAGAGTGATCTCTCCAGTCATGGCCACATCAGAGCGCACCAGCCGCCCGCTCAACAGCGAGGCCAGGCACGTTACTATTGTAACACCGGCAGAGGGTCCGTCCTTGGTGACGGCACCTGCTGGGAAGTGCAAGTGGATATCGGTACCCTCCAGAGGATCAGCGCTGCCTACAACAACATCATTCAAACACATAAATCACTCGCTCACAGTCGATCGCTGTTGAAAATTCTTTGCCATCACAGGAATAAATTACATTTAGAAATATATTAAAATAAAAAAAGTTATTTTTAATTGTAATAATATTCACAAGACTTCTTTCAAAACATTTGAAATTTTAATGTAGTGTATGTCTGTAACTTACCATTAGTTAGGAGGTATGTTTTGGCATTGCTGCGGAGCCAACTGATAGCTAAATGGGCCGATTCCTTCATGACATCACCCAGCTGTCCCGTCAGAGTCAACTGACCTTCTCCTTCCATACGACTGGCCTCCACAAACATGATCTCTCCACCCAGCGGAGTCCAGGCCAGTCCGATCGCCACACCTGGCAGGGTCAGTCGCTCCGAGACCTACAGACATAGACAGCTCTGCTTACATACTGAACATACATGTACGTAACATCAAAAAAATTATATTACATACGATAATATACATACGATAAGTATGTTAAGTATATGTTACATACTTATCGTAACATCAAAAAAATTATATATATTACATACGATAATATATATATACAATAAGTATGTTAAGTATATGTTACATATACTTAACGTCAAAAAAATTTGATATATATACATATGTAGCTTATAGCTTATAAACTTTAAATGTAGAAAAACACAGCAAGCTTAAGAATTGTAACACTTTAGTATAGTATAGGGACCGATTCTCACTATTAGCTAGTTGCTTATCATGTCTATTATTATCATATTGGCTGTTTATTAGTACTTATAAAGCCCATATTCTGCTTCCCCAATCCTAACCAATACTTAAACTTAACAACTACCTTACTAACTACTAATAAGCAGCAAATTAGGAGTTTACTGAGGCAAAAGTTGTAGTTAATTGTTAATACAGAGAACTGGACCTTAAAATAAAGTGTAACCATCATTACTTGGTAAACTAACAGCAGAAAGTCGAGTGCTAACGTAAGTTTTCAAAGGAGAAGATGTGTATGATAGTTCAGCAGAACTTCGGCTGTTCTCTGACTGTCTCTGGTCTCTCCCTGCCGTGTCCTCATAGGCATGGCAGGAATGCAGCCTCCATTACGGAGAAGAGAGAGCACTTCTCCTCTGAGAAACACAACAGCACAGCACTGGGCCAGGGGCTAGCAGTCCGAAAGGTTTGTGGACAAACGAAGAACCATACACAAGTAATGACAGGACTGCACTGAAAATGACATCAACCTTCAATTTAAAACAACAAAGACTACTAGACTTTTCTGAAGAAACATGTAGGTGATGCTTGCTCGTTCAAAACTTGCCGTCGTGATGCTTGGATGTTTTGCTAGTTGCTATGCCGTCACTAAGATGTTCTGGGTGGTTGCAAGAGCCTACTCCCAAATCCTTATGACATGCTGGTCCCTAGACATACACTACCATTCAAAGATTGGGGGTTGGGGGGATTTTTGAAAATGTGAAGACTTTTTTTTCTCATCAAGGCTGCATTTGCTTAAAAAAAAAAACACGTTCATATTCGGAAATATTATTACAATTTACAATAACTGTTTTCTATTTAAATATATATTTTAAGATGAATTTTCAACAGCCATTACTACAGTCTTTAGTATCACACGACCCTTCAGAAACCATTCTGATATGCTGATTTGGTGCTCAGGAAACATTTATTATTATTGTAAATTTTGAAAACCGTTATGTGGAGACACAAAAAATGCTTTTCATACACAAGAGTGGAGGTACTTGAAGTGCTTTCTATGCATTTTAGAAACATTTCCTGAATAGACACAAGAACCTTCAGGCATTTATTTGATACTAACCTCCATTTCAAATATTGGCGGTCCAAGAATATCCTTAAGGGCAATGTGGTCAATAACAATTGGCATCTCTGGAGGTGACGCTATCCCAGAATCCTCCTTCTCGTTCTCTGTATTCTGGTCTGAAAGATCCAAAGATCTTTCATGGGAAACTGGTGAAAATATTGACTAAAAACCACCACTAAAAACTCCATCAATTTAAAACTCTGGTGTGTCAATATAAAAGAGACAGGTGATTGCCATTTCATGAACTAAAAGAAAACTCCATTTAAGCAGAGATAAAACCATATTCAGAAAAGTGAATTACAAGACAAAAAAAAAAGCTATAAAATTTTATCACGCTGGCACTTCCATTATCATGTCTATTTGAGGCTTTTCATTAAGGAAGGTGACAGACATTGAGGCCGGAGGGGAGAAAAGTGAAAAGAAAAGCGTGAAAGAGAGCTGTCTGAAATAATAGAGAATTATAGGCTGTAGAAAAATGCCACAGGGGTCCAGCTAAGGGGGAGAGCAGGTGCTATCTTAATTTTGTGAGGAAACAATAAGGTATTATAGGTTTTAATATCATACATAATAAAGAAAGCAGCTTCAGGGTGTGTTTACTTTCAGCGTACATCCATGTGTCTATTTTTTTTTTTTTAAATGTGTGTGTTGTGTATTTGCCCTTGGCAAGACACACAATTATATACATGCCCTTTGCTGCCCACAAGTCATGTGAATAGACTGTTAATGAGATGCAAAGGAGGAGCATCATGTTCTGAAGAACAAAGAAGGAAAGTGCATATGCCATTCTGAGGAAAGACATAATAATGATTTATAAGATTTTGTTGTGCATGATCAGCACACACTTTCCAAGGGGATTAAAAAAAAACTTGCTTTCATCATAATTCATTCACAAATGTTGTACCTTTCTCCACCTTATTTTCTGCTAACAAGCCAAAGCAGACGAGACAAATAATATTAACTATATTATATTGTTTTAAAGGATAACTGACAAACTGAAATAACTAACTGAAATAACTAAACCATGTATTGTTACTTCATTTTGTGGTTGTCATGAACATTAAGTAGTAACTAAATAGCTCAATTTTATGATTTAGTCAAATTCTGATGTATTAAATTAAATACCACCCTGCATAATTTTGCACTTTTTTTTTTTTTTTGCTCAGAAATGCATAATTTTACATAATCTAAATGCGTTGTGAATTGTTTCATGTTGCCATGAAATCAAAATGAGCCACATTTATTTTGTTGCATGTGACTGGTCTTATGTGAATAATTTGTCACTGCATATATATTGCTCTGCAGATGCCAACTTTAAAACTGCACTCGATAGTTTTTATTTATTAAAAAATCCAAAAAAAATATTTTTTAAAAAATCTATGAATGTATTTAAAATCCATGAATTAATTTATTTTAATTTATTTCATATATTTTATTATTAATTTATTTATTTTCACATAAGAAAACAAAGAAATATATTATAATTCATGTGATTTCATTTCACTGATTTTTGATTTTAATTAAAGAAATGAATAGTGCTTTTGAAAAATGTTTGAAAAAATATGCCTTAGTAGTAAAAGTGGGATGGAGCTTGGGGGGGTCAAACATGACCAGCCAAATTGTACTTGCTTTATTTTACAATCCTACTGTCAGATGCCATTAGTAACTGAAAACTTTTGCATAATGTTACATTCACAGTATATTCAATATCAGCCATTGCAACAAATAAAAAGTTCACCTTTAAAGAGCATCAGAGTTTTGCTTCTTTATAAGGAATCGGATGGATACCTGAACAACCAGCTCATTCATTTCCCTGTAACTCAAGAGGTTAATGCAGCCACTGAACAGTAAGAAGACTAAGATGTACTGAATGTACTGAAAGAGTTAAGATCACAGCAGGAAGCACATGCGACAGCTGTCATGATGTTCAGACTAAGAACAACACCTGCTACAAAGAGACTGAATATAAATAAAAGCGCTCGTTTCAAAGCTTTATTCTGGCCATCAGGCAACATGGAGAGCAAAAGAAACCCCCTGACCCTCATCTCTCTAAATCTCATCGCACACATGGGCCATGCAGGACAGGAGTCTGAACAGAGCGTTAACTGGCCGTGCTATTACTTCTGTTACAGAGGAGCAGCTGCAGCGAGACGTGAAGGGGGGTTCTAAGGCCGTCTGTTAGCACGCTTTACCCTCCTCCACCCCTCAGGGGGCCCGTACTTAGAGAGATTGATGACCAATATGTGCATGTGTGTGCTGAGGTTTTCATAGTGTGTGAGACTAGATTTTCTGACTGTACGTTTCATAATTTCTCAGCGTGGGTTCCCCAAAACGCTCTTTAGTCTGAACACACTTCTAGAGTTAGTGTGTACTTGATTCCGTCTGTGTGGCACAGCAAGGGTAAGTATGCGTTATGGATTGTGCTGAAGTCAGCCGTCTGTATGTGGCACAGAATGCTAAACCCTTTCTGAGCCACCACTGTCAGGAAGCAATACACGATAGATATACAGAAGCATTCCTCAGTTGAACGCATCTTCAGTGTCCTACCAGATGCAAGACATCATAATGGGGATTTTTAAGGACAATACAGATGCCATTATTTAAAGAGAGGGTGAATAAAATAAAATAAAATAAAATTCGAGTGATAAAATGCTAATTATTTAATATTTTTATATATTTCATATATTAGATTTTATTAAATTCATGATAATTTAATTTATAAATAAATTATAATTAACTTATAATTTAATGTAATTGTTGTTAATGTAATTTATTGTGTTATTTTATGAAGTAAAATAAAACATTTTCCATTTATAATAAAATGTATTTTTTTATTTGAACATTTTTATATATTTAGCATTTTATGGTTAATTTAATTTATAATTTAATTGTTTTATTTTATAAATTATTTTGCATTGACAAAAAAATAACAACTGTATTTATTTTAACATTTTAAGAATAATAAATTGATAAAAATTATTTGCAATTGTAATATTTTAATTTAAATATTGTTATATATTTAATGTATTATATTAATTTGTTATCATTTATTTAATTGAAATAATTTTATTTTTATTTACATTTAGTTTTGTTTTTGAATATCATTTTTATTCAAAGAGTTGAATAAGGTTTTCAATTGAAAATTCTGCCTCATAATTACGGTGTCCAAACCAGGCGATGCAATGCTTTTTCAGCATCATCTACATTTTCCTGTTCATAATAAAAACAAAATAGTGCACAAAGTGTAATCCCAGCCAATCAGAACATACTTAAAGATTTAATATGATAAAATAAGATTTAATAGCTATGTGTACACTTTTTGTCATCCAGTGACATTTCACTGTGGGTGGATCTCACCAGTGGGACGCAACAAAGACAAGAGCACACTGGCTATTACCATCAATCCTGATTCTATGACTGAAGCAGAGCCGGGGGAACTGGTGTAATTCCAGCCGTAAACAACAATGATGTGTGAGATGAAAAAGTCCCAGTTTTACCTGCATGTTGTTCAGTGGGGGATTCTGCTCTAGAGACCTTATGACCTTCAGCGACCTTCACAGCCACTGCTCGACAGATAGCCCCGATCTTCCTCTCTAAAGAGCGCACGCCTGCCTCCCGTGTGTACCTACAAACACATTCACACACAAATCACTCTCATTACTGCCGCCACTGCTGGGCTGGGGCCATGTATTGATTGCTTTTTAGCAGATAATCATCCCAAAATTAGCAACCTCTGAGGTAATTAATTAGTTTGCTCTGCAAACATCTCTAATTGACAATCCCTGATGGACTACAGATATTTAGAAGAGAAGTTTGGCAGCCTGTCATAAGATGGAGTTTTGAAGGAGAGAGTGAGACAGCAGAGGATATAGTTTCCAGGAGGAGACCTGGCTGGACATCCCCATCTGTGACCCAAAATGCCCCTCTGTTTCACACAAACGTTTTTCAGCCTTAAGTGCTATATTTTATTTGTTTATATTTTCCTCCATTTTTTAATATTATTATTATTTTCTATATTATCTATATACTTATACACATATTTTTAATCATGTTATTAATATATATGTATTATTTGTTTATATTTTCTTCCATTTTTATTTTAAATATTAATTCTAGTTTTATTTAAATTTAATTCTATTATATATATATATATATATATATATATATATACACACAGTGCCCTCTGAAAGTATTGG
The DNA here is from genome assembly GCA_021397915.2 of Tor tambroides. NCBI lineage: Eukaryota > Metazoa > Chordata > Actinopteri > Cypriniformes > Cyprinidae > Tor > Tor tambroides. Next base: position 30,888 of record JAFVLL020003018.1, on the reverse strand, counting down.
AACAGTAAAGACAAAATTGCTCTGTTGGCTGTGGAGTCAAGACATTTACAAATATATTTAAAAGATGAATATGAGACAAAACTACAGAATGTCACATTTTATTATTGGGTGATTCAACACATAGATGTTTTACCAGCTAAGAAGTTCAGCACTTTTAGAGTTTCATCCCCCTGTCTGATGTGAGCATAAGTATTGGAACAGTTGCCTCACAGGTCTCAGTTGTGTCCTGTTGCATTAATTCTTCAGATATTAAAAGCAGGGAATGTGTCGTATCAGTTATATCCATTACTTCTGCATTCTGAATCTTGCATTCGATGATGACACACACAAACCTGGATGAAGATGAGGGAGCTGACTTTGAGAGAAAAGCAAGCAATTTGGATGCTAAAAGAAAGAGGAAGTCAATTAGAGCTATAGTAAAAACAAAGGGCATGGAGAAATCAAGAGTTTGGAAACCGCTGCCGTGGCACACTAGCAACCAACAACTACCTGATCGGGCTGAGAAAACAACAGTAGTTGACGACAGACAAATCATAAAAGCTGTGAAATGAACCTAAAAAGACGTGTCTGTAAAATCACCAACAACTTCCAGAAAGCTGGGGTGATGCTCTGACAATCTACCGTCCTCAGGAGACTTTGACACAGAATTACTACAGCTACACAGCAAGATACAACCCTCTGATCAGCACGTAAAATAGAAAGGCAAGATTAGAGTTTGCAAAAAAGCACAAAGGTGAGCCAGAAGAGTTTTGGAACTGTGTTTATGGACCGATGAGACAAAGATGAACCTTTATCTACGTGATGGGAAAGCAAAAAATGTGAGAAAAAAAGGGAACTGCAAATGATCCCAAGCATACAGCCTCATCTGTAAAGCATGGTGGAGGTGTTGTCATGGCATGGGCATGCATGGCTGCCTCTGGAACAGGCCCTCTCAACTTTACTGATGACTTAATGTATGTTGACAGTAGCAGAATGAATTTGGAAGGGTACAAAACCATCTTGCCTACAAATATTCAAGAAAATGCCACCAGATTCATTGGGAAGTGCTTCACATTGCATCAGGACAATGACCCAAAACACCCTGCCAGTTCAGTCAAGGAATTTATAAGGGCAAAGAAATGGAAAGTCTTAGATTGCCCAAGTCGATCTCCAGATTTAAATCCAAATGAACACGAATTTCACCAGCTGAAGAGGAGAGTAAAGGCAGAAACTCCCCAAAACAAGCAACAATTGGAACTGGCTGCATTAAAGGCTGGGAAAAGTATTTCAAAGGATGAGACCAAGAGTCTGGTGATGCCTATGGGTCACAGACTCACTGCTGTGATTGTGCGCAAGGGATCTGCAACTAAATAATAGCTTTTAATCTTTTATATCTGCCTTATGTTCAACTGTCCCAATACTTATGCTCACATCAATGAGTGGGATGAACTCTAAAAGTGCTGTTCTTTTATTTGGTAAAACATGTATGTGTTGAAACGCTAATAATAAAATGTGACATTCTGTAGTTTTTTCTCATATTCATCTTTTAATCATATTTGCAAATGTCTGGACTCCACAGCCAACTGAGCAATTTTGTCTTTACTGTTCCAATACTTATGGAGGGCACTGTACATATACACGCACACACACACACATTTATACATACATAACACATTTTTATATTTAATATTTTAATATTATTTATATATTTATATATACACACGTGACCCTGGACCACAAAAGCAGTCTTAAGTCGCTGGGGTATATTTGTGGCAATAGCCAAAAATACATTGTATGGGTCAAAATGATTGATTTTTCTTTTATGCCAAAAATCATTAGGACATTAAGTAAAGATCATGTTCCATGAAGATATTTTGTAAATTACTTACTGTAAATATATCAAAACTTAATTTTTGATTAGCAATATGCATTGCTAAGAACTTCATTTGGACCAGTTTATAGGTGATTTTCTCAATATTTTGATTTTTTTGCACCCTCAGATTCCAGATTTTCAAATAGTTGTATCTCGGCCTATCATAACAAACCATACATCAATGGAAAGCTTATTTATTCAGCTTTCAGATGATGTATAAATCTTAATTTCGAAAAAAAATTTACCCTTATGACTGGTTTTGTGGTCCAGGGTCACATATACATAGACTACATACGTACATACATATACATACATATGTATGTGTGTAAATCACATAAAATATGTTGATCATGTATCACCAATATATTCACCATTTAGAGCCAGTCAATGCAAGTGGTATGTTAACTTACAAATACATGTGGATGGAGAAGTGGATTCATTTGTTAGTGTGTGTGATTAGCTCTTAATTGACAATGACTGCTCCTGTTTGGACACTTTAATCTCGCCCTTCTGTCCTCCATGTGAGTTATCAAGTGCCGTTATCAGCCTGAACCTCTTTAGAATACAAAACCCTGAGTGTGTGTGTGTGTGTGTGTGTGTGTGCATACTTGCTGATGATATCCTTTGTGGTGTCCTGTGGGATCTGGAGCTGTTGTGGGGTCAGTCCGTGCTGCTCCAGCTGATGAGGGATCAGGTGCCGATGGGCGATTTCTACCTTCTCCTCCTGGGTGTATCCTAATGAGACACACATGCTGATATTCAGAACACAAATTACAATAAACTAATCAAGTATTCAACTACAAAACCATCTGCTCTGTTGTAGGATAGAGTTAATTGTGTTTGAGTTAAAACAGCCAGGAATTAATCACTAAAAATGTCACATCATCAATGCCACATCCTGCTGTCTTTTTTGTCCGAAACTGAACTCTGACCTGGCACCTGGAGGACCTCCATTCTGTCCAGTAAGGCAGGGGGGATGGTGGCCGTGCTGTTTGCTGTGGCAATGAAGAGGACTTGTGAGAGGTCAAACGGCACGTTGAGATAATGGTCGGTGAAGCTGTGGTTCTGTTCCGGGTCCAGAACCTGATAAAGATCACAGTTTATTTGCACAAAATTCAGTAGGTGTGTAAGGTTCAGTTTATGGGAGGGCTTCTTAAAAATACATAAACAGTTAAAATTCAGCATATTGCATAAGGAATGTTTTAACACAAAAGTTAGATTATAAGTTAGTGTGTGTATTTTCACCACATGTCAAATGGATCATGAACATGAACAGAAACTGCTCTAGCCTGAGGAGGTAACCATAGCAACAGTAGGCTGCTCAAGCCCCTTCTGTTAGAATCAGCACTAAATGGTACATTAACAAAATTAACAGTCATCATTTATTATTTTATTAAGGACTCACATATCACTATACAGTTCCAAACAGTTCCTCGATTCATGTTAATCAATACCAATAATATTTTTGTAAAATATTTGTATACAATATTTGTTATCTTAATACATGTTGCCATATCAAACAACCAGTCAGTAAATTAACTGATGCCTCATGAATCTGAAGTATAGGCTACTATATAACACTAAGGCTTTATGTTTACCAAAGCATTTTTTTCCAGAGGACAGCATATTTTTTTCAACTGTTTGTAATGGGAGCACTTTGTATTTTTAAAAAATAGGTGCTGAACACTGCGCTTGGGTTGTTTTCGTCGCCAAGAGTTGAAAAATTGTTAATTTTGGGTAAAACACAGCACTAGTCACTGTCACTTTGGTCACACTTTATTTTTATTCCAATTCTCTCCATTACCAATCCATTAACTATGACTTTTGCCTCAGTAAACTTCTGATTTGCTTCTTATTAATAGTTAGTAAGGTAGTTGTTAAATTTAGGTATTGGGTAGGATTAGGGATGTAGAATATGGTCATGCAGAATATGTGCTTTATAAGTACTAATAAACAGCCAACATGTTATGCATGCTAATAAGCAACTACTTAATAGTGAGAATTGGTCCCTATACTGAAGTGTTATCGTCACTTTTTTCCCAGCTGTCCAATAACACTAGGGGATGGGCAGAGCTGATATCACAGCGACCAACCATCACTTTTACTCGTACAATGACTGAACAACAATGAGTTGTCTTAAATCTAGATAACATCCACAGAAGGCATTTTCAAAAGAGCATCTGGCTAAAAATGCTTTTGTGGACACAGCCTAACAGTTCCTGGTTCATTTCAAATCAGACATAACTGAAAAATGACTGGCGGTTCAGGGAGAGAGTCAGTAATGGCTTTGACTGATTCACTGACTCAGTTTCAAACCACTAAACTCGTGAGCAAGTTTGAGACTGTTCTGTGAATTGACTGACTCAAAAAGAACCAGTTAGTAATAGTCATTTGTTTGTGAATCAGACATCAAGGTTTGCACTGTTTTTGTTGTTGGATAAAGAAAATACTGTAAAGGTACAGTCACATTTACCATTGTTTGACAAATGTTTGCAGTCATAATTGAGTCATTTTAATAAGAATCCATTTTACTGGGAGTTTCACTTGATGGTCAAAAGATTCGTTAATGTAGATTTGCGAAATCTACATTGACGAATCTTTTGACCCTCATGTGAAATTCCCAGTAAAATGGATTCTTATTAAAATGACTCATGACCGGGTTAAGCTGGTCATGAGAATCTGTTGCTTTGACTTTGAAATGAACTTCTGAGCTGTGCTAATGTGAACACACCTAAAAGTAAATTACACCAACCTCACAAGATGATATTTGGCAAAACGAAAAAAAAAACAATAAGCCTAATTTTGTGCACCTCTCCAAGATGCACCATTTGAGGTATTATGCATATCCGTAGCACAAACGGTGCAAGATGAGTTACTTGCTAAAGTTTAATACTCAGGGTTAAAGGTTTAAAACAACACCACTATTGCTATAAACAACCACCTCAAAACAATTTATTTTGAAATGCTTCCCTAAATAAAGCATGCTTGCTCTCAACTTCTGACAAAATAATCACAGAGCTTTCTGCTGAGCTTGCCAGGTCACGTCCGCCCTGTGAAGAACTCCCCTATATCTCTTTATCTGGAGTACAATGAAAAGGGTCACATGTTTTACAGTACGAGATGAGCGTCACTCCCCGGATGGTTTTTGAGAGGTGATCTTCTGATTACAGGATACAGACTGCTGATCTCTCGTAAAAGTGTAAGATGCATTTCTCTTCCTCTGCTGGACTGTAGTAAAAACTCATCATGCCAGGAGATAAGAGGATTACAATCACAGATATACAGATGTTCAGAGCTTCAGGAACAGCTGCCTCACAGGAGATATTTGGATATTTATCTCAGTGAAAACAAACTGGCTCATGTGCACTCAAGTGTATGCAAATGGCGATGTATATGTGATACTGTGCACAGAAGGGACAACAAACCTATTACCTACTACCTATGGTATGCATGCACTTACCCTGCATGCAAACTGATCTTGTAGACCACACACAAACAACTGCAAAAAAACATTTTCTTTCAGTATTGTGGCATAAAATCTCAAGCAGTGAGTCTGGGTAATATCACACTGGAACAGAGCGACCTGCCCTGGTTTTGCACTATTCTGTCTCCAGCAGATCACATTCTGTCCACATTTATAAGGTCAATATTACCTTCAAACTTTTTTTTATTAGGGGTGTATTGGTACACGTATTCGTACTGAAAATGAATTCATTCATTCATTGGAAACTTCTAGTTTACATAGTTACTTTTGATAAGAAACAAAGTCTCACCTTTCAAATTATGCTCATTTTTTCAGGAAATTCAAAAAATAAATGCTATTTTGATGCTCTCTGATGTGGCACAGCAGATGGCTGTACAAACACCTCAGTTCAAACGGCAGCACGGAGCTCGAGTGAGCGTGATCATCCCTTCCTCTTTACTACTAGTTTTAACTCGAAATAAACATGAATGAACATCTCATGCCCCATAATCATCTGTGTTTCAACCACAGAAAGATGTCAATAAAATAGCTTGTAAACAAAATGTCATTTACCTTAAGTCAGTCAACAGTGTCCAAACTCATTTATTCGCTATAGAAATGAAGTGTAGAGAAGAAAATATGCGAAATATTAGATTACATACTCATTATATTTTACTTAACCATGATGTCATAATTATTTAATGTATGTTTAAATAAATATGGAACTAGTTATGACAGCCACTGTGTAAATTAATATATTTCAATAACAAATAGAAATTTAGAAGTAAATTTAAAAACTGCATTATGTGCAATTTACTAGTTTGCATACCATTTTTGAGTGTTGATTATTATATTTAAAAATCAGCAGTAATCGAATTTAAGTTTGGGCTCTGTTGTTAACTGCAACCTTATAGTAATGTAAAAGGGCTCACTATAGTTTGGAGCATAAGCTGAGACAGATTTTCTTCCTTAAGAAAATGTTAATTATAACTGAATTTATTTAATAAAAGAGCAATTTGTTCAGTAAACCACTGTTTAATAAAAAAATAAAAAAAACACAATATTATGTTTAGTTTTTTCCCCTGCTGTACCGAAACCATACTGAACCGTCACGTCAAAACCCTTGTACGTACTGAACCATCATGATTGTGTACCATTACACACCTAATATATAAATATATTAAGATTTCCTTGTAGACTGAGACTGGTCAAGGCAAGTAGCAGTTGTAATATACATGTAGGGCCTCTCACCTCCAGCAAGGCGGCAGCAGGATCTCCCTGCAGGCTCTTCCCCAGTTTGTCCACCTCGTCCAATAAAAAGACAGGATTGTTTACCCCAACAGTCTTCAGTCCATTTATAATGCGACCAGGCATGCTACCTACGTACGTGCGCCTAAGGACGGAGACACATGGAGATAAAGTGGGAGTGGGAAGAAAGTATCAAGAGGGAGAGATAAACGATGAGAGGAGAGAAAAAAAAAGGATCTGTATCAGTGCTCCGGTGGGCAAACAAAAGAAAAGATCACAATCATCCTACACAGCGACCCGAAGTGCAACTGTTTTGACGCAGTCCCATTCAGGTCGCTGTTGGCTGTCAGTAGGTGTTACTGCTGATGGAACATAATTGATGGGCTGCGTAACAGGTTGTAGCATGAATCACAAATGCAATTTGAAAATGAATAAATATAATAAATAACTTCTTGATAATGTTGCTGGATGAGGCACGAGTGCATCTGATGTGGTTGAAAACACTAAAACTAGTGTTTCATCCTACTGAACTGACAAAAGACAGGATGCGAAGACAGACAGGATGGAATTGTACCCTAATTACAGTCATTAGGGGCTGTAAGACTGTCATTAAACTTTATACACTATACTGCAGTAAACTAATGCAGACTCTTTTAAAGTGGCGTGCAATGAACAAGATAAATGCAGAGAGCGTGTGGGAAAAGTCTCGTCAGAGCCGTCTGTCCTAAGGACACATTTTCCGTGTGTGAGTGTGAGGTCTGAGGTTAGCCAATCAGAAAACAACGGAGGCTCGCCCTGGCCTGCAGGGAGTCATGATTGTTATCACCTTCTAGTTTCTATAGTGACAAGAGATCAGAGGGAACACCAAAGAAGTCATCAGTGCAGGTCATGGTTTAAAGTTTCTGTCGGTATAGAAGAGGTACTATGTCACGTCTCTTTGGTGGGTTCATCACAGTCTGACACCTCAATCTGACGCATCTGCACACATTTGCATCGCCGCATGCTTCACATGTTGGTTGAAACTCACCGTTTGATGGCAAAACAATGCCTGAATGGCTATATTGAGTTTCAGCGTCTGAAAGATCTTGGATTAGTAACGTAACACCAGGGTTAATCAAAGTAACATCACGGTTGGGTCACAAGTTTTTAGCAATGCACTGGAAATATGCCCTTTTTTAACAGTAATCTTAACAGATGGTTGATGTTTATATAGTACACACTACAGGATTGTGCTGATAGACGATAGCATTGTGTATCGACGATAGTCAGAGATATCACCTGTGGCTAATGCCACTGACAATAGCAAGACAATTATTATTATTGTTATTATTATTATCAGGGTAGTAATACTATATTAGGGCTCGTTTGTTCCATCATATTTATTTTTCTTTTTGTTGTTTAGTGCGCACATTCGCTGACTGAATTCAGCTCTCGCGTATTCTCTAATCAAAAACAGCAAAGTGCCGATGTACGTGCGATGTAAGTATAAGAGATTTATTCATCATACAGTGTAGATATCTTTACTGATTGTAACGGAAGAGTTTTTTAAATGTGCATAAACTCGCGCAAGACTTAAGTCAGTGATGGTGTTGCATGTTCTTTACTTGTTTTCTGTAGCTGCTTTTTGAATAACTGAGGAAATGTAATCATTATAATTTGTAACTTACAATGTTTCAATTAAACTGTTATCATGTTAAAAACAAATTCAGTCATATTAAAAACATTAGGCTTTTAGCCTTACAGTGGAATTTGTTCACTTTCCAGCAATGAAACTAAGTAAGTAAATAAATAATTAGCACGATAATATCTTGTATCGGCGATCTCGCAGGCTAACGATAGGACGATATGACATTTGAACACACTATCTTTCAAAGGTTTGGGGTTAGTATGATTGTTTTGGAAAGAAATCAGTACTTTTATTCAGCAAGGATGCAATAATTTGACCAAAAGTGAAAGTGAAGTCTTTTACATTGTTCCAAAAAATATTTTAAATAAAATGTTCTTTTATTCATTAAAGAATCCTGAAAAATGTAGCAGTTTCCATAAAAATATTAAGCATGATTTCAAAATTGATAATAAGAAAAAATGTTTCTTGAGCACCAAATCAGCGTATTTGAATGACTTGATCATGTGACACTAAGACTAATGCTGTCAAATGATTAATCGCAATTAATCGCATCAAAAATAAAAATTGTTGATCATATAATATATATGTGTGTACTGTGTATATTTATTATGTATATATAAATACACACAGGCATGTATATATTTAAGAAAAATAAATACGTTATGTTTATATATGAAATATATTTATAATATAAATTATATGAATATAAATATAAATATATACATGTAAATAATAATTCAAAATATATACTGTATGTGTTTGTGTGTATATATATATATATATATATATACACACAGTACACACACATATATTATGTAAACAAAAACTTTTATTTTGGATGCGATTAATCGCGATTAATTGTTTGACAGCACTAGACTGTAATAAAGGCTGCTGAAAATTTGCTATCACAGGAATAAATTACATTTTAAAATATAATAGAAAACAGTCGTTTTAAATTGTACAAATATTTCACAATATAACTTTTTGATCAAACAAATGCAGCCTTGGTAAGCATAAGAGAGTCTTCTTTTTAAAACATTTTTTAAAAATCTTACGAACTCCAAATTTTGAACCGTAGTGTATATTTACGTGCAGTCAGACTTTTGATTATCAGCCTGAAGTCTTGCCCACACAGCTTATTCTGTCCAAGACAAGCCTACATAAAAAAGAAGGATCTGTCTGACCTGCATGTAAAATGACCAACCAGTTTCTTCTTCAAAGCAGTCAGACACAACGAGACTATATGTATCGTATAGCATACCTGTTTGAAGATCAGACATTGAGTGTACCACTTTTATAATGACCTCTCACCTGTGGCCACGGATGTCAGACTGATCACAGACTCCTCCTAAGGCGATGCGATGGAACTCTCGACCCAGAGTGCGAGCAATGGAACGCCCGACGCTGGTCTTTCCCACACCAGGGGGTCCCACAAAACACAGTATGGGTCCCTTAAGGGTGCTCTTGAGCTGCCGCACAGCCAGATACTCCAGCACCCTTCTCTTCAGCTTCTCCATGGCATAGTGATCATTATCCAAGAGCACCCGTGCCGCACGGATGTCCAGGCAATCTGGTTAGACACGAGAGTTAAAATAATGCAGATATACACTACCGTTCAAAAGCTTGGGCTCAGTAAGAATTCTTTTCAAAGAAACTCATACTTTTGTTTAGCACGGACGCATTAAATTGATCACTAAAAACATTTTTAATGTTACACAGGATTTCTATTTAAAATAAAAGCTTATTTTTACTTTATATTAATCAAAGAATTAAGAAAAAATATTAAATGACTGTTTTTAACTTTGATAATAATAAGAAATGTTCTTGAGCACTAATCAGTATATTAGAATGATTTCTAAAGGATCATGTGATACTGAAGACTGGAGTAATAGCTGCTGAAAATTCTGCTTTACCATCACAGGAATAAATTATATTTTAAAATACATTCAAATAGAAAACAGTTATAATAATATTTTGCAATATTCCTTTTTTTTTTTTAATAAATAAGCCTTGGTGACCAAGAAAATTCTATAAAAACATAAAAAATTACCCTAAACTGTAATTTAAAATAATAATAATAATAATAATAATAATAACAACAATAATGCATATTATTGTTTAAAATTGCAACGGCTTGAAATACATAAGAATAAATAATTTGGTTATTTACGTTTCTTGTCATTAATTGATAATAAATTGCCGATACATTTTCTAAAATTACACAAGCAATATCACAGCACAATTGCTTCAGCCCTTGAGTGCACGCATGTTGTATAAATTCTGAAAGGAATGTGAGTATTTTATCAAAGACATATGCATGTCCACTGCCTGATGTAATAAGATACAGACATACATGCAGCTGTCTCATAAAGTAAACCTAAACTAGGCACAGAATTTTCTTTATGGTTTTCACAAATCATGGATTGTCTATTCTGCATTTACAGCAGAACATTCCTGTAAGGCCAGACCTCTCTATTCCCAGCTTTCAAGCGCCGATCTAAACCACTAAATCACTTTTCTTCTAATGCAGTCCCACCCTTGAGCGCTGAGCTTAAAAGACTGTGAAATGCACTTCATGTACATGAGACTTTCCCAGCAGAATTCCAGCCTCAAGGTCTGTTGCACATCTAGCAAGGGAAATTCAGAAGAGTGAGTGAGTGAGTGAGTGAGTGAGTATGTGTGTGTGTGTGTGTGTGTGTGTGTGCACTGAATCACATGTGCATGTTTGTTTGAGCCCTTCATGGATAGTCAGAGATCTTATTTCAAGGCAAGCTATAACCTTAGGATAGTAAGTAATGCATACATTTTTGTACATGCTTTTGAGTTTGCCAGAAAGTAGTTAAAAATAGTTGCAATCCAGCACATGGAAAAATGATAAAACAAAGAACATTAAAGAATATAAATGTATGTTTAATGCTTCTCAACACATGGTCAAACACTCTAGCTGTGCTTGGCAAGATAATTTGCTGTACTTGAGTTCTCAGAGTCCTCCATGTGGCCATGGAGAACATGACAAGAATAACACATGTAAACAGTTCAAATCTCTCTCCACCTCTAGACTGAGAGCAACTCATTTCACAAAATGTGGTAAAAGACTCCCTCCACTGGTGGCTCCCTCAAACTGTTGTTAAATTCAATTAGTTATTTTATCTAAATATTCAGTTAACTCAACTCAAAGCAAATTATTTAAATACAACATTTAACATTCTATTATCCTTTAAAAAAAAAAAAAAAAAAAAAAAAAAAAAACTTCAACCAGTTTATTATACATATTTACATGTATTATACATATACTGGTACAAATTACATAGGCCAAAATCTGGGGATGGTAATATTTTATGTTTTTGAAAGAAGCCTCTAATGCTGACCAAGGCTGCATTTACTTGATCAAAAATACAGTAAACAGATATATTGTGAAATAGTAATATAATTAAAATAACAGGTTTCTATTTTAAAATGTAATTTATTCCTATGAGGGCAAAGCTGAATTTTCAGCCTACATAACTTCAGTTTTCAGTGTCACATGATCCTTCAGAAATCATTCTAATATGCTGATTTGGTGCTCAAGAAACATTTCTTATTATTATCAAAGCTAAATCAGTTGTGCTGCTTTATATTTTTTTGAAACCATAATTTTTTCCAAGATTATTTGAGCAATAGAACAGCATTTATTTGAAACAGAACACTAACACTGTAAAAGTCTTCACTGCTCTTTTGACCAATTTAATACATGATGGTGAATAAAAGTATTAATATCTCCAAGAAAAAAAAATACTTACCCACACTTTTACTAGTTTTAATATTTTAAGATGGATTATGCATGGATGGAATAATTAAATTTCTTATTGCTATACTTAAATACTATGTATTTTATTATATTTAGCATTATATAAAATATAAAATGTAGTATAATATACTACTTTAAGGTTAGACATAAATATGTTTAATAATTAAGAATAAGTGAGCAATTCTATTTGTAAACTTCATTCCAAAAACAAAGATGCATGTATACAAACCATTAATTTTATTTTGTTTTAGTTTATTTTTTAATTGTATTTTATTTTATTTTCCTTTCTAACCTGTGGTGCTCTTGCTCCAGGGAAGCTCTACCATCATCTCCAGATAGTTGCGGGTGAGGGCATACTCTGGCATGGACTGTGGCATCTTTTTTAATCTGTGTAAAAAAGACAAAAAAAAAAAACATTCTCCGAGATAGAGTAGGGTGGATGAGGAAGAAATCCTGGGAGGAACCATTTTGGTAGGGGGAGCCATTAATGTTTTATCAGTTAAACTACTGATTAAACTGTAAAGATAATGACTTCTTTGTAATACGTTTAAAGACAACAGAACAGATGCGGGCACTGGTCAGTGAAAAGTCTCTTGCTGTCTAGCACGTAGCTAACTATGAAATGTGGTTTCCTCTAAAAAAATTACCAGAACGTACCGTTTTAGCTCCTTGAGACACACACGCAGTGCTGCTTCCGGCATAGCTGCTGCCGTCACCTTCTTCTCCAGCATAGCTGTGTCATCACCATCTTCATCCTCTGCCTCTTCATCGAGCGAGAACTGACGGCCTGGGAACACACCACCTTTACGGATGGCCAACACCTAGGAGAAAGAAGGAGGACTGTGTTATAGCACAGGAAGTGTGGAGGAGGGTGTTTGTGAGGCAGAGGAGAAAGAGATGTTGGCCTACTCTCTTGTCATCATCAGGTCTGAGTTTGCGGGTCTTTTGCAGCAACTTGAGCCCCTCAATTTGTCTGGTGAGCAGAGGAAGAGCCTTCTTAAACCGTTCCTCCAAGTCTACTGCATCCAGCACCTGCCAACAAACAAAAATATTAAAATAAAGGCATATTTAGTTGGTGTATGATCACACTAGGCAAATCATTTAACACAAACAATAACCCTTTTTACTGCTGCACCTGCAGTTTCTCTTTGTTGGAAGTGCGGATCATGGAGGCCAGGACATCTGGTAGAGTTTCTCTGGGCAGACTGTCCAACAGCCTCCTGAGTTTAGCCACCACAGGCACTGACATGTCCAACATCCCAACCAGCTGGACAAAGAGAGACCAGAGGACACTGTCAATACACTGAATGAAAAGCCTACATGCAATGAATCATCCTGTAGCATTTGGCAAAGAATGAAGCCTTTATATTCATTCAGTGTTTAAATGATGACTCACTCTATAGATGACTGGTGCCAAATGGGGGGAAAAAAACCTCACAATCACATTCATGTTTTCTTCAGTCAAGAAAAAATGATGTCCTTGATTATTACTATTGTTAATATCTCTTAGCAATATCTTTTTCGAAAACTTCCAAGTAAAGTCCAGTACATGACAAATTTATCAAATTCTCAAGTTGGTTATTTTTGCTGGTAAAACAAAAGAAGTGTTTGGTAAAAGTAGGTAAGTAACCTGATTGGTTACTGGAGTTCTTGAGAAAGAGAATGAGCACCAGATTATTGTTTGATTTATTATTTATGCATTTATTTATTTAGACATTTATGTTACAAAAGACTTCGGTTTCTTTTGACTATTAACATAATCATAACATAAACACAAACGCAGGTTCCTTTACTACTGACCTGTACAGCCGCCTGATAGAACCTCTGTGACAGCTCCCCCAGCTCTCCATCAGCCTGATCTCCCTCTATGTACTGCTCCAGTTTGTCAAGCTGTTCCACCTCGGCCACGGGGAAGGGTCTCTCTCTTAGCAGCTGGGTCACACGAAAACGACACAACCCCGTAATGAGCAATGTGTAGTGCGGTTTTGGCCAGTTGCTGCCCACAACCTGGACCGCCAGTCCTGCTGTGCCAATACTGAGAAAGCAGAAGAACAGATTAAAGTTAATGAGGCTTGAGTTTTATTTCCTATCAGATCTAATTTATGATAGCTGAGTAGGTTTTATGTCAACCCTGCCATCTAACAGAGGCACAGAACATACTGAATAATGATTATTAAAAAAAATAATAACTTTATAACTCAATATTCTATCTTGTTTCTATTTAAAATTATTCTAGACATTGAAATTATGTATTACAAAAGCTAAAATGTGACTGAATTAATGTACGGACATGTTCTGCACATAGTCAAGGGCGGCACACAGTGTTGCATATTGGAAACACCGGCTGTGTGTTAAAACCTAGTGAGCTGCCAACCAAGACAGCATCACAATCTGGCTTGGAAATACTTTCATGATTTTTGGAAAGCATTTCAATTTTTCTTTTTTTTTTTTTTATAGATTTCTGGAAAGGATTTCCATTTTGTATGGAGGATATGGCTTTCTAAACCACCATGCAGAGCATAGCCATTGAACTTTACATTTACTATAACATTTTTATGACTGTTAACATATTCTATTTATATATTTTAGTGCTATCAAACGATTAATCGCATCCAAAATAAAAGTTTTTGTTTACATAATATATGTTTGTGTACTGTGTTTATTTATTATGTATATATAAACAGACACACATACAGTATATATTTTGAAAACATTTACATGTATATACATTTATATATTTATATTATTATATTATATATAAATATATGTAATATTTAAACAAAATTTCTCATGTGTTTATATTTTAGGGCTGCAGCTAACGATTATTTTTATTGTCGACTAATCTATCGATTATTTTTTCGATTAGTCGACTAATCTATCGATTATTTTTCAATTAATCTATTTATTATTTTCTTATCAGTTGATGAATTCTTTAGTTAAACTATCAATAAATAATAACAGTAACTTCTACTATTAATCTTTTATTCAAACGTTTTCTCAATTAATACTTTACAAAAAATAAATAACAACAACAAAGAAAGAAAGAAAGAAAGAAAATAATAACAATAAATAAAGAAAGATAACAAGAAAAGAGAGAAAAAGAAATAATAATAAATAATATAAAAGGAAAGAAAGAAAATAACAATAAATAAAAAATAAGAAAAGAGAGAAAAAGAAAAATAATAAATTAATAAAAAAGAAAAAGAAAGAAAGAATTACAGGGCAGTGATACAATCAATAGAAATGCACATTATGGCTGCATTCACAGTTACTGTTTGGGACTGACAGCAGTTGCTTACAGGTGAGAGACTTGAAATTTTTTATTTATTTACATATGAATAAACAGCTGAAGTCACAACCGCATTCAGGACACTAGAGCGACAGAATTAAAAATGGCGTCATTACACCGGGAAGTTTTATCACAGTTGACAGCCCAGTTTTTAAATAAATAGAGGCCAGTCGGGAGGCTTGTCCTATCATCACACAGTTAAACAACTAACAATGACTTTAAATGCTTTGTTGGCGAGTGCAGAAAGCGTGTTTGAAGCGCGTCTCAGAGCTCGCGATATTACGGCACTGACGGAGCTCCAGTGGATCTTAAGACAGACACGAATCATTTCTCCGTCTCTGTGGGTGAATTAAACCAGTCATGATTATATAGGCAACTCGATGTACGTGCTGTTCCATTCATTCAGCGCAGCTTTGAATGCGGTTGTGACAATGTAAAGGCGTCTGGCTCGGCTATATATGCGGTTCTGACGGTCGTATAATAATAGAATGCTCTATGAACGCTCTATGAAGTGAAGTGATGTTACCATACTAGCCTTTAACTTCTGCTCTAGAGTCTTGTTTGTGTTAAACATGGCAGAAAAACAGTCTTAAGTAGGGATAACTGCAGGCTCGCGCAATGGGCGTGGCTAAAGGTGCGACGCATCGACGCACTCCATGCTAATCGACGTATTTTTATAATCGACGTAATCGATGACGTCGACGAATCGCTGCAGCCCTATTATATTTATATATACATACACAGAACACACATATTATGTAAACAAAAACTCTTACTTTGGATTCGATTAATCGCGATTAATCGTTTGACAGCACTAATCCATGACTTTTACAAGCTTGGATTTTTATATTCTCTTATATTTTCTTTTTTTACATGACTACGTCACTATTATTTGAGACAGCCATTGACTACAGACCATAGCAGAATCGCAAGGTTAAAGACCAACTGCTGCTCAAACGATCATTCTAGAAAACAAACACTGCTGCTAGTATTCTGTAACATGTAAGGAAATAAATAAATAAACAAGAATGTAGTTTAATGTTTAATTTTGAACATAATTCAATTACACAATCTGAGGGTAAAGTTCAGTGAACATAAAATAGTATCTGCCATGCCTGTCAGTCATCACCCTAACACACATTACCATGGTTAAAAAAAAAAAAAAAAGTTCTGGGAAAATGCTAAAGTGACACATTATAAACTAACTTTTACAATACAATAAAAGTTACCCATTGTAAAAATCACAACAAATGACTATGGGACCTCCTTCAAAGTGTTTCACAAGGAAACTCAATGACAGTTGCATCACACCGGCTCTGCAGCGGGTTCGACCGTCCCTGACAGCCCAGACCCACCTGTGTAAAGACGGGAGCTCATCGCTGTCGTGCTCGGGGTCTCTGGTGTTGGGAATAACCCCGATGATGGTGCTTTTTAGCGAGGTCCCCTTCAGCAGTCTGCTCTTGACTAACTGCATGTTTCTCGCTGTGTCGACGCTGATTCTCATGGTCGAGCCAGGTAACAGCACTCCATCATGAGTGCACAGCAAAGGCAGCCGGCTGGGGATTTGAATACCACTATTGGATGACATTTTGCAGGATTTGTATAGACGTTTAAAGTTTAAATCGCAGTGAACTAAGGTACAAGGAACGCCTTCATCGTATGACAAACTGGGACAAATGAAAACAGAATGGAAGCTGGAACTACGGCAGGTGCAGTAGGACAATCTCGGTCTGCTGTGTAAACGGAAACGCCTAATTTTTGTGAAACCACGCGGAATGCAGCCAAATGTACACTGTGTTCTCTCTCTTTGTAGTGTGTTTACTTAAATATGCTTTGGGGACGTATTTGCAAAATCAGGAAAGAACGGGAAAAATTTGAGACGGTCGGGAGAGAATCTTTATAGAGGCGGCCGGGGTCCATATAGCCTAATTTGAAGTTTAATAACAGCCTTATTGATAGGGCTGCTATTAAACTTCAAATTATTTAAATATAGCAAAACAATCTATGATAAATGGCTGAAAACGCTAAAAATCTAAATGTAAAATATGTAAACATATTTCATATTTTAATTTGCCCCCACAACAGTTTTTTTAATTGATTTGTAAAAATTCTAAACTTGCAGAGCTACTATTCTATTCTGTTCTATTCTATTGACAATCCTGGTTTCTGTTCTACTTTCTGTACCAGAGGAAATAGCTTAAACTACAAGGGATATATTGAGACTTGAACAATGGGGATGTCCCTTTCTTGGCTTCAAAAATGTTGAGAACCTCTGCCATAGAGGACCTTATCACAGGGCTCAGGACCAGTGTTAATTTAATATTATTTATATATAGTATAATATAATATTTTATATTATCTTTTAATTTTAGATTTTCAGTTTTCATTTTAATTTTAGTTTGTTTAGTATATGCTTTTGTTTTGTTTTTTACCTATTTTAATTACATTTTATTATTGTTATTATTATTTTAAATATTTAGATTTAGATTTTTTTTATTTCTGTTTTAGTTATACTTCTTTTATTTCAGTTAGTTGCCAAAGCAACGTTTATGTTTAGTTTAAATTTGTAAATTTTTTCATCTATTATTTGTATTTTATTTTAGCTTTATTTCAGTTAACAAAAACAATTTTAATAGTTTTTGCTTTTAATAGTTTTTGTAACATAGCAACATACTAATTGTTTCTTTTTTTTTTTCCTTTTTTTTCCTTTAAAAATGCAAAAGTTCTCTTTTAGGGTTAGTCTACATTATTAGCTATATAAAAATAATTTATCAAATGTCATCACCTCCATATAAAAATAATTGTATTTTATGATGTTGTCACTGATATAGTAAAGCCAACAGGTACTGTATGTGAAAGGTGAGAGTATGTTTGTAAAGAAACCAAACCCATATCTTCAAACGAACCATACATCTGAACACGTGGGGGTGATAGTGAGAGGTTTATTTTCCAAGCCATGTTACAACAGTTACCAGAACATTCTGTGGCAAGAGTCCAAATAAATAACCTACATTAAAATCTGTGTATAAAACATATGCAAACCTGTTAACAAACCCTCTTGATCACCTTAAAAAAAGCATTTTATAGAAATGCTTTGGTGGAATCTTTCAACATTTAACCAGCAGTAAAGCACAAAGTAAAGAGCCTCTGGGTAAAAGCAACAATGCCGACTAAGCCAGCAGTCAGCACAACATTTGCATGCAAATGATATGTGTACAAAAGAAGCTCCACGTTATTTATACACCTTATCTAAATCTTACCAAAAACATTTACAACGTGGCAATGATAATATACTGTTTTGGCATACATCAAGGGCAAAATATATATTTTCCTCAGAAATATAAGTCACAGTGGCAAAGACTTTTTTGGAATTACCAATAGTAAATGCTACAGTGAAGAATCAAAGCTGCTCTCCTCCACAGAGCACACACAGTGCATACATGATTGTTTATTAGCTGAATACCACATAAATATGCAAGTTGGCAGGCAGGTGAATGGAGGTATGAATGTTCTGAATGATGGAGAGCAATAGCTGCAGGGTCAGTAGAGTGTCTTCCAACTGGTGTGACGGCCGTTGCATTTTTCCATATGGGTAACACCGATGGAGGCAGTCAGTGACTTCACTAGGACAAGAGGCACACAAGCATGCTGCGTGTCACTACATAAACCGGGTAACACCCTTTTACACCTACACCAGCAACACGAAGACAGGATCAGATCTGCTTAGATCTGCTGCTATGTAGTTTTCTTCCCTTTCCTCCAGTTGAGGACTTCACAATCTAAAAATGAACAAAGAGAAATAGTACAGATAAGTGGTCACATATTTTAATGTCACATCTAAAGATGAGTTGCTCATTAGAATGACTGGATGAAATTGTTACGATAACCCTCAAAAGAAAGGCTCCAATTCTTTTCCTCTTCAAAAAATCAATCGAAATATAATGGATACTAGTGATTTTCATGTTCAAGGGTTACCACCGTAACACCATTTCACACAAAAAAATTTGTAGAAGGCATAGACCAGGCATGTTCAGGCTAGTAACAACATGTGGGCTTTTTAAAGAACTTTACATCCTTCAGACAACCTCAAAGCCTGAATCATGCCACCATCTCATTCATCGTGGAGGGGATAAAGACGTTGATTCAATCCCCTAGCATTTTTTCTCATTCACAAAGGCTGATGGTCGACCACAGACTCGCATCAACAAACAGCAAAAGCTTCCATCTTTTTGCTACTGTGTGCATACATTTTGGGGTTGCGTGAGGTTATCAACAAACATTTGGTAGACTGGTGGAAGAACCCTTCTTGAGGTTGGACTCCAAAATTCCCCAATTTTTTCCAAGTTGTAGCAATCATTAGATGGACTGTCTTACCTCAAACCCTCAAAATTCCAATGAGTAAGTACCATAATTCCCAAAAAAATTCCAGATCCCAAAAACACGTAGTCTGTGTTTTCTGGAATTGATTCAGTGGACCTTCACCCAGGTGAAAAATGTAACCAATCAATGTTTAGCAGATCAATATATTGTCTACAGTACCATTAATGTAAAGAAAGCAGATTCCATTAATATATACCATTGTAAACATCCACTATTTTCACTTACAATCATAATTGTCGTCCTCTTTTGAGAAGCACTCTTTGAACAGGCAAAGCATGGTTCGATAACAGTTGTCCAGTATTGACTTGGGTGTAACAGACTTCCATCCCTTGTAATCTTGGTCCGTCAAGCGATCCCAGATGTTTTGTATTTTCTCTGGAAGTATTCTCTTTTTTGAAAAAGGTACAAACACACACACATTTAGATTATTTATGAACTTAAATAATGGGAATATATCACTCAAATGCCAAATAACATCAGCAACACAGATTGGACAGATTCAAAAGGTCAAACTGAGTTTAGAGATTCTTTTATTAAAACTAATGCTTGTACTCAAAAGGATAAAAAATGACTGAGAGTGAGCTTAGAGAGCAGTGGTAATGACAGCCAGAATGATTTATAATGTGCTGCTGTTGAGAAAAGCAAAATCACATCATTGTTCTAACCTCTTCATCTTCATTATTTTGGTTATAAATCTCCTCAAAACGTCTGAAGAGATTCTCCAGACTGGAGAGGTATTTACGTCGTGTAGGATGTCTCTCTGGCAGCACCCTTAAAACCCTCTTTATCCCCCGCTGACTAACCCCAAGCCACAAATCCTGTAGATCTCTCTGCTGCACTGGCTCCTCTTCATTACTCGTATTCTAGAGAACAGAGTAAGAGATGAACAAGATAAGAAAGAGGGAATGAGAAGAAGAAGAACAGTATAAGGGAAATGTTCAGTTATATTAGAATTGTTGTGCTTTCTAGGCATGTATTTCTTTTACAATGTCAGAGTCTCGTAATGTTAGTTAGGTCTAAGGTCACAAGAATTTGACCTGACCTGGCATAAACCCTGTGACCTTAGACCTAACTAACATTATGAGACTCTGACACTGTAAAAAAAAAAATACATATTTGTCATATATATATATGTGTGTGTATGTGTGTGTGTGTGTGTGTGTGTGTGTGTGTATATATACACACACACACACACACACACACACACATTGTTACCAGATACCGACAAAATTCTAGAATTTTCCAAATGTTTAGTATATTCCCTCTTTTTTAATAGCAGTATACAATATAACATGGGGGGTTAAGAACTTATAGCTCTTAAAAAAACTTAATTGCAGACCATTTAAAGTTCAATAAGTCTGATTGTATGAGTTTCTTGTATTAACTCCATTAAAATGTCCATTAAGTCCACTAAAAAAAAATACCCTGATGATTCTTCTATTACATATATATTGTTTGATATATTTCTATTCATTTTATATAACGCTGTTATTAAATAATTGTACAGCAACTGCATTGTATGTATATATATATATATATAGTGATCTAGATATGTCTAAACAGGTTTTGTGAGATTTACCCCTGTATTTTTTGCAAATGCTGAGTCACAGGCCCTTAGAGGCCCTAAAACTGTAATTCCAATCTGACTCTATTATAAGTCACGAGTCTTAAATATCTGGCAATAGGTGACAAACAGGAAAAATGAAAGAATTTGTGTGGGAAGTTGTGAAGTGTGTGGCTTTAAGTGAGTCAGAGGGTTGTTTGGGGACAGAGTCAGTGGGATAAAGACTTACCAGCCTGCTGATGTTACGTAGTCTGAACACCTCTTCATAATGCACTTGAATAGTATAGTTGATGGGAAAGTTCATTTTCTGTAAATATACATGTAAAACCTTTTATTGACATGTCATTCATTCTGTCTCATGCTGTATTAAGTTGTAGCCTATATTTTTCTTCTTTTTATTTTGTTTTTTCCCATGTAAACTTAACAAAAGCCTAAAAGCCTACAACTTTTAAAATATAACACTGTAGTTTCAAAAATTAAACATATGTTTACCATAAAACGTCTCCTTAGGGTTGAATTTAGGCTGTCCCGTACTGTTTTCAGTGATATACAGAGATCTTGTGGTGTGCTCATGCACACTGGTAATAGACAAATAAAACCTAGAAGGACAGAAGAAGAAAATAATGGCTTTTAACATAATACCATTGCCTATAATAAAAACCATCATGAAATGATTGTTGTTGAACTTCAAATGATTTTCTAGGTAATCAAAAGGCCTGTCCCTTGTCCAGTATCTATACAAATCTTAAAGTTACATTTATTTAAAAAAGGTTTGAAGATGCAATATATTTTGCAATATATATTTTAATTTACTGATTATAATACTGTCACTATTTACTTTCAGTTTTTGCAGACTTTTGTGCAGAATGTCACATAGCTTGGTGCAATGTCTCTTTGAAGTCAATGACGCATGAGGTTGCATAGATAGAGTTAGAGCTGTGACAAAACCTCAAACCACAGCCCGATTTACAAGGAATAAGGTGGTTTTTTTAGGTTTTAAAACACACTGAGCACTGCTGCAAAAGAAAATCTCTAAACATCTTCCAACAAAAACAAAAGCTAAAAATTTAAAAGCCATAATTCCACAACACAAGATCTTCTGCAAAAGCAGAATGAATATTATGCATGAGATGATCATACATTGTTTATTGGAGCTCTTCAAGTAGATAAAGTCAAACTCAAGCAGATTAACTGTGGTAGTAAACCTGAGGCTGATCCTGTGTCTATTTTAACTGGAGATTTTATTGTTAAAGATAAGTGATTCTGACTGGCAAGCTCAGGGCGGAAAGACAGGGCACCGGCAGTCATCTGTCACTTTGCTGTGGATCACAGTGCAGTTGGCCTCTGTGGTTGAGCTGCACTAGGGCAGTTACCCAAAGACTGACAGTCAGCAAAGTCTCAGACACCATGAAGCAGACTTCCGAGGGCCAGAGAAATTTGTCATGCCACAGAACCTGGACTATTTACTGATGTCCGACCACTCAACCCCCACCTTTTTTGGCCTGGTATCCCCCTCTTTGCCCTCTCTTTTACCTCATGCATCTGTCTGTCTCTCTCTCTATCTCTCTCCTGAACACAGGAAGTGGTGACATTGTCAGTCACATCTTAGTCCTTCAACAGCAGCACCACATGCAGTAGCTTTCCTGAAACATATGCTGACACTCATTTCAGAAGGAACAAGAGACCAGATACGCAAATGTTAAAACCACACACTCAGTCTTAGTAAACTGTTTCCTAATCCAGCTCACATAATAACCCACAGAAATTCAAAGACATTTGTCCTTTTTGCATAAACGCACAAGAGCCTCTCGCCTCTTAGCTGAGGAAGTAATAAATCATCAAGTTTTTCTGTAGGGCCATTGGAAAAATATTTATGTCTAGCACTGTCACATCCAAATTTCCCACACAATGAAAATCTTCAGTGTCCTCTTGGCACAATATTATACAACTTAAATCACTTAATTACTAGTCTTTACTTACCCAGCAGCCCCCTGAGGAGCCGGCATTCAGACTGGACCATGGTTCTGCTTTTTCTCTGCTTGGGTCTAAATTCCAGAAGATTCTTCTGTCTTCTTGGTCTATAAAAAAGAAACAAACAGAATAGAGTCAGAACAAATATCACACTAGATTTTTGACTGCCATTACAACTGGCTTTCTAAATTCTCTTGCTGGACAAAGAGAACCAGGGATGACACATCTGAATTCATTTACTCTCCATTTGGATTGTAAAATATTTAAACATCCAAAAAAGACTGATCTGGCATATCTGATTTTAATGGCAAAAAAGTTGTAAAAGCTCAAAGTGAAGCAGGGACAGGGAACACTGCTCATCTGGGCTCGATCTTTGTCGTAATGTTCCTCTGTTTTTCTTCTCCAGAGCTTGCGCAGCTGTGTAAAACAAATCCAGATGTTGTCTCTTTTTGCTTCTTTGGAAAGGAAAAATTAAAATTCCTTGTAATCCTAAAGGGAGTATAACATCTTGACATAGCAAGTTTCTGACTAATAGCCATGTGATGAACACGAGTGGCAGAGTGTATGTTTTAAAAAAAAATTGTGGCTTTGTCAGAAATGTCTTTATATTATTTTCACAGATATGAAAAAAATTATCATTACACATAATAAAAATGTGGATCTGTAAAGCAAAACCGCATGCAGGAAGAATCTATGAAGTATAGAATATGAGCCAGAACAAATCATATCCTTTATGTAACTTCATCTTCTATCTGATATAATATTTTAATTATTATTTTACTAGAATTTTTTTATTTCTCAATCAGTTCATTCTAAATCTAAAAGATCTGTTTGATTTTTCTCTCCTAATCTAATGCCGATTTTGTCTGTTGAAAAAAGACAAATTGCTGCATACATACATTTCATAATGTTGTTTGATTAACATAGCGTTCTTTAAGCCAGCTTTTTAATGGTAGCTATATTTGCTGTTTTTACAACTAAGGCCAATATTCTGGTTATGCTTTTAAAATAAACTTCTGGAAATACTAGAGAAGCCAAATCATCAATTCTCATTCATGTTTTTCACAAATATTTTATACAACATTTTATAAAATAAAAACCTAGGATTGCATATTTTTGGACAAACACAGAAATAGCCTATAAAGGAATGTTCAGTTCGAATATGATGTTGACCCAAATTACCCAAAATTCAGATTATTGGATCCTCTGGCTTTTTCAGATTTAGAAACTGGAATAATGGTTTAATTTATGGCAGTCAAGTTAATACATTTATATGACGTGTAAGAAGAAGAAGAAGGAATAAAAAGAATATAAGAATTTGACCAAATTCTGATTAATATAGGAATTTTCTTGTGCATACAAACGCAATGAATGACTAATGTTCAAAAATGAATAAAGGAATTAAGGAAT
The DNA here is from genome assembly GCA_021397915.2 of Tor tambroides. NCBI lineage: Eukaryota > Metazoa > Chordata > Actinopteri > Cypriniformes > Cyprinidae > Tor > Tor tambroides. Next base: position 6,297 of record JAFVLL020003018.1, on the reverse strand, counting down.
TTAGGAAATTAAGGATTTAAATGAATTAAGAAATTTGGGGGGGGGGGGGGACTAAAACTACGAAAATATCATTAAAACAGTACATCATACATCATGAATGCAATGACAGAATATACTATAGTTATAGCATTCACGTGCGCGCCATGACTTACCAACTGTTGATGTATCTGACAAATTTTGGTGTCAGAACATGTTGCAAATTCACATGCTATTTAATCAAATCAAATCAAATCAAATCAAATGCGATCTGTCAGGTGGCCGCGCTGGATCGTTGGACCTTGGCTTAGATATGAAACGCGCCGCGTTGGGCTTTATTCCAATATAAGACGCACTTACACGCGACACAGTTCAGCAGCACAAGGAATAGAAATAAGCCACAAACCTTGCGATTCGATGACCTACGTTGTCTCAATGGGAAAACATCTGCAGAGTACTTTCAATAAACAGCAGTTGTTTGCTTAACCCTGTAGATATGATCGCTGACACTTCCAGGCATGCAGAATACTGACCGAAGTAGTAAATTCGCCCCTTTTTCAATGCAACGTCCACCCAAAAGACTCGGAAACTCCCTTTTCTTTATGTCACCTCTTTATGTTAAGTGTCTACATACAGCCGCCTACAGCCTTCTCCACTCGAAGACCACGAGAATAACACGCTGAGTAAAGGACGACAGTCGATGAGACTGTTACTTTCACTTTTGAGTATTAACTCATCAGTGACTGGATTTGAAAAAAGGTGCAGCGTTTTTAACCTAAAAAAGCGAAGAAACCTTTACTGCTGCCTTTGTGTGGCCGCGCAACCAAATAATGAGGGGTCTGATCCCCCTAATTAAAGTATGAAATGTTGGGGGTCTTAAAGGAATTTTTACATGCAAGTAAATACGTTCCAACAGCGTTTTTGAACGTTTCATAAACTCAAAAATGTAAGAGCGCGCTAAATTTGTAGCAACAACTGCTTGATAGTCTGAAGTGATAGGTACTTCAAATGAAACACACGTACAGTCATTATTACGTTATAATAGAATTAAATGCAACAAAAATTAAAGTATCGTATTTTGTTTAAAAATTCTGTCATAAAGTTTATGTTGACTGGACAAGACAAACAGACATCAAACAGAAAATTACTGACAAAAAAATGACCCACCTGTAAGTCATTAATGCGCATACTGCGCTCAACCTTTGCTTTTTTACAATATAAAGGAGTCAAAATGATCACAAAATTAACAGAAACTGGTTCACCAAAACTAATTATCGATGAACCATCAACAACAGCCTGCATGAGTCAAGAAGCAGCCAAGCATCAGTTCAAGCAGATCCAGTCTATTTTCCCAGTTTCCCTGTAAACCTCATTCACCCACGCACATTACTAATTTATTCCCTACATTTACTGTGGTTTTGTGGTGACAGGCTTGGCACAGTTGTACACTTTTAGGAATTTCATGACAAAATGTTTTTTCGGACTCTGAAGCGCCTCATCTCGCAGCACAATGGACAATGGGCATATGGATGACCGACGCACACTGCACACTGGCCTTGCGCGTAGGATTGCTTTGTTAATGGCCACCAGGGCTGGGGAGTAACGAAATACATGTAACGTCGTTACGTATTTAAAATACAAAATATGAGTAACTGTATTTCGTTATAGTTACATTTTAAATGGGTGGTAATCAAATTACAGTTACATCCGAAAAGTATTTTAGATTACCAAAGTGATTACTTTGATTTTTAATGTCATTTATTTATTTTTATATTAATGTAAAATGATTGGAAATTTAAACCATGAGGCAACTGGTGATGCTCTGACTCGCGTGCAGCCTGTTCAAACAGCAGCCTGCCAGCAGAGAGCAGACTATAGTGACGACTCACTAAAATGCAAGAGAAAATCAGAAAGCCAAGCGCGTAATTGTCATGGAAATAAAAGGACGATTTTACTTATAAATGTGAAAAAGGACGGAACATCACAGTAGGCTATGCAATTTTTGTTTACCTGCAACAAAACGTCTCTCGGCTTCAAAGGAACATCTAACCTTGAAAAAGCATCTTAAAGTAAGTTGTTCACAGTCTCAGGTTTGTAGGAGTTCTTGTTTTCTATATTTATGTGTAGCCTATAGTTAAGCAATCTATCAGTCGAGGAAGAAGAGTGTTGTTTAGCCGAATATTAGCGCGATTGCAAATGTGATGCTTTTATGCAATTCATAACAAAAAGTTCATATTTAGTGACTTATTAAAAGAACAGTGTTGTCTGATTTGCTCTATAGCGCAAACAAAAATGGTTCCATACAACCACTGGTCTATTTACACTAAGCACAAAAATTGTTTGGGATTGACATCATTAGAAAATACACCTATGTGAGACACGTGGTGATAAGATTTGAGTTTGAATCCGCCTTATGCCGAACTCATTCAACTCCCGTTCTTCTCCCTTTTCCCATCACATATCTGCCGCTGTTTGCAATAAGTATTAATAGCATCTAATTACTATCACTTGTTGCAAAGAAAATGCTACTTTTTTCCTACATGGTGTAAATAGAATTTATGGCTATTTATTTGCAATTATTAAATAATAATAAATCCACATCAGAATAGTTGCGCATCTGAGAGCAACATTTGGTTCCTGAATGAAGCCGCGTATTGAACGAATCAGCTGAGAATGATTCAATTACATTCATAAAATCACTTGCTTGATTCCTGAATGAATCAGTTCTTTTGAACGAATCGAATGATTCCATGACTCTTTCATTAAGACAGTGATTTGCCACCACCTACTGGTGGTTTTAGTTTCATATTTAAAAACAATTTCCTCCCATATCCCATTTTTTTATTTCTATCTTTTTTTATTTCTATGTTCAAAATTTTGTATTGAAAATAATAATCTTATAGCATTATTTATCCATTTATAATTGTTTTAAAAGTATTCATGCCACCCATTTTTATTTAGAGGTGGTTAACATAAAAACATCAAAGTTAATATGCCCATTACATTAAGTATTCCAAAGTATTCCAAAGTATTTAGATTAAGTTACTAAAATTAACTAATCTAACGAAATACTTTACAAAATACTTTTTAAAACATGTATTTTGTAATCTGTAACGAAATACATTTTAAAAGTAACCTTCCCAGCCCTCATGGCCACAATGCCCCCCTTGTTTTGTAGTACCTTTAATCTCTTTTTGGGGGCATAATCACTTGACCATAGTGTTATCTATGCTGTCCTAACAAAGGCCAGAGCCACTCAAGACCCAAGAAGACAAATGAGAGGGACATTCCGAGTCCCCCACCCAGCCATTAAAAAAACTAGTCAAAACACCATCTGTCAACCTAGATTATATCACATCAATATGGAAACCCCCCAAAGGAAAAAGAGTGAAAGAAAACTTCTAAATGTGCCTTAAAACATCAGGTTTTAAACAACCTCCACAATATCTCAACCTACTTTTATGGCATGATATAACTTTTTTTCTTCTTCTTTACCAGTGCAGTCACTTAAATTCAGACCTCAGGACAGTTTTTATGGGTGGGCCCCCATCATCACAGACCCCAAGAGAATATTCCTAGTCCCCCACATCCTTAATAGCACATTCTTGGGGTACATTGACAATTTGAGAGTTGTCCAACCATCCAGGCTTGGATTTGGTGACATGAGAAACCAGAATTTAGATTACAAATGACAAAAATCATAGCCTTCTGTTGGCAGAGTCAGAAGCAATTTGAGGTTACTGCAATAGTGCAATGTTACGTGTGAGAGATCATAAAACTATTGACTGTAGATACATACTGAACTGGAACAAGCTCACAGCATATAACTTATTAAAAACATATTGCTCAATTCTCCAACTCAATTCCACAGCATGACTTTGCAAGAATTCTGCAACTTTTGCATGAATTCTTTATTATTAAGGGTGCAACTAAAGTGAAAACTGGACTGTAGGGGGAATGTGGTAGAACATGGTTGTTCATTTCATTAACATTGTGGGTTTAAGTGTGATCAGGAGGTGACTCACTCTAATGGAATACTTATCAAAGTGTGTCTTCACTATTACATCATGCTCCACTGACTGAAGGAATTAAATTAGAAAATGACATGAATGATATATGGAATGGAATTCACTAAATACAGTGATTTGCACCGTTTAAACTACTGCTGTAATACACTTCAAAATAGAACGCATTACAAATTCAGTCCTGTAACAGTGCAGAACTTGCATCACTCAGAGTTTTAAAAAGAACAACATATTTGGTACCTATTTTGGTATGAACAGATAAAGTAAGCTGTAACTTTAGCCCATGGCAGTAGTCAACCTAAAGTGAAATTATCAAGAGATTCACACTACTAAACATTACACTAGCAGTGTTGGTCAGTCTCTAAAAGACTTTTCGATTCAACAAAGGTAAGGTGTCAGGTCAACTGAAATCAGATAGCAATCTATGAAATTTTTTTTTTTTTAAATCCCTCTTTTTTAATATTTGGTCAAATATTAACAAAGCATATTAAGTCACTAAGACCAAATGACTCATTGTCATGAGAAAGATGCATGATCATTATGAGGCTCCACCAAAAAAAAAAAAAAAAAAAAGCATTAAGAAAACAGTGAAAACCCGCTTTGCCTGTGGGCTCAGTTAAAGGCAAACAAAGTCTTGTGACAAACACGGAAATACATGATAACGTTAAAAAAAAAAAGTTTATTTACAAATTTTCTCACACTTCATGACATAAACAGCACTATTTCTTTCAGGTCCCTTAGGGTTGGACGATTATAGCTCTTCCCAAAAAAAAAAAAAAAAGTAAAAACCACAACACATTTGATGCATCAATGTAGAGACAAAGACTAAAGCTATTTTACAACTTCACTGTTTTTACAAGAGTGGGAACAGTGTTTTAACTTTCAAAAGAGAATTTAAACAGCCAAAATGTGGATTTAATTTGCATTGTGATAGCTACAAAATTAGTAATAGACATTTTTCAAGTCTACACATACAAAAGCCACTCCTGTATACAAGCTGATGTAGTCCTTTGCCTGAAAACATTCGGCTGAAAATATTTGTCACTATGCAACCACTCAGTATGAACTAAAAACAGATGCTTTGCACTGAGTACAGTACCAATAGTCATTTCAAGCAGGACAAGGTCATTGACCACTGGGACTATGACAGCTCCCAGCTGGCCCCAGTTAAAGGCGAAACTTCCTTCAGCAGTCACCAAAATGTTGCTCCTATACTTGTGGTAGGAAAGTTTTGAAACCACAGCCATGGGAGGCCTGGAAAAACAATGGATTTTCTCATGGTGCGCCTGCCAGATGCGAAGATACTAGAAGGCATAGCGTGTTCGGATGTCTTCCAGTTTCTTCGACACCTCTGGAGGCGTGCGGTCCAATTCCTCAGAGACACTCTTCTGCTTATGTGGGTCCATGGAGTTAAACTGCTCACAAAGGTCTCCATCGATCACATTCTGGAAGCATACAAGCAAAGTCAATGAGAAAGATGGCAAACCGATGTAGTAAGTTACCCAAATCTCACTTCTTTGCAAAGCAATGGACACTATTTTAAAGATGCCACACAAAGCATGAGTAGATGATTGATTAAGAACTAATTAAAAAGTGGTAACACTAAAGCTGTGTGCGCTTACCTTTACTGGAAAATAGTACGAGCGGAAGCTGAGGTGATCACGACCACACAGAGGGGGAAACTCAGAGCGCATGTGCATCTCCAAGTGCTGGAAGAAGTCATGATCCTACAGACAGATAAGACAAATACATTTACACAATTTAAAAACCTTGTTATTTAATGTGTGATAACTAAAGTTGTGCCATACATGTCACAGTCTCTACTCTGATGGCCTGAAGTTAAGCAAGTGGCCTGACTTGAGGCTTTCACTTCTTCTGCTTCAGTGGTTTTAGACTTATGAAAGATCATTGCATGTTAGCACTCCTCTTGCATAATTACTGGTTATTCATAATTTAAAGAACTGTACCTCATGAGAAGTGAACGGCACCAGGATGCCAATGCCTCCGGATAGCGTGGTGTACACAAGGGACTCTGATCCTCCAGGGATGAGAGTAGTTTTCTGGAGGGACAGAATCGTTTCTCCTATGTGATAGTTAATAATAACCTCGGCCTGTAATCAACAAAGATGAAAGGACAAGAGGTATGGATTAAATTGGGGCTTGAAAATTTTTTGTGTCAAAGCAAAACTGGAACCAAAAAAAGCACTTTATGAAGATCAAGCAATTCACTTCCATACACAAAAACCTAGAAAAGTGCATGGTGTCCTCGGTAAGGCAAAGATCAGTAAAGATTGGG
>JAFVLL020003017.1:69356-110547 GCA_021397915.2 Tor tambroides | reverse complement strand
TGCGGTCTGAGTGCTATCTGCTCAGCGCTAGACATTTTACAGTCTTTCTCTCATTAATCAGCTTTATAAAGGGCCTGTGTGTAGAAGGAAGAGTGTGTTATTTAGGAAGAGCCATGAGCAGGACAATCTAACGCTTGGCTAAAGCCTTTTCAGCTCAGATTAGACCGGCGCTCTGTATTATACACAATAGCCCTCCCCTAGTTGTAAATCTGTTACAGCTTTGGACTTTAGACTGCAGAAATCTGGGAGAGCTGGCGCGAACACTTCTGCTCGTTTTGGGGCTGAGTGGGGGAAGGGAGCGTGAGCGAGAGCCTGGGAGGCACAGCCAATCAGATGTGAGGACACGTCTATTGCTTTGTTTTGACTGGTCACATACATTTCCCACCATTTTCCTCTCCTCAATGCCACAGAAACATTCAATATTCTCAGCCTGGTCTCATATGCAGTGTATTATTCATTTAGATGTTCAAAGGTATATTGCTTTCAATAGAATGGAGCATGTATATTGCATTTCAGACAGCCTTGAGTATATTAAACAGTCAGACGGAGTCTATGGAGAAGAATTCAATCGCTTCTGTTCAGTCTTCTAAAGTTTTCTGACACTGTCTGAACTTATCTGAACCCGAGTAGAAGCCTGATGTGCTTGTTTTGGTTGAGTCTTTGATGAGAATATTACACCCTAGTCTGAAAATTAAAATCATCCTTCAAGTACATTTGATTATGTGTACCTAACATTCACTGTATGAGGCTATAGAGAATATTTTTTTATGTTTTGGTAATTAACTTGTGGGCACTGTAAACTTTACTAATCTTTACTCAAAATTTATATCTTATTCCAGCTTGGAGAATGATACAGCACAAGTAGTGACATAAATGCAAAGGATTATTCAAGTGTGACATAACAAACCCAGAACTTTCTCTCTCTATCCATCTCACTTTTCCATTTAGATAATTCAATAATAGGAGATATTAAGTGGGTCAATGACATATGTCAAATTAAAATTCTGTCATCATTTGTTCCAAACTTGTATGAATTTCTTTCTACTGTTGAACATAGAAGAATATATTTTGAAATATGTTGATAACCAAATATTTTCTGGTAGCCAGTGAAATTAAAAAAATACTTGGAGCCAGCAGATGTTTGGTTACCAACATTTTTTTTAAACATCTCCTTCTGTGTTCATTTTGGGGTGAACTATTTCTTTAATACAATGGTGGCATAAATCATAAGTTAATATTTCATTCTATTTTTACCACACCACACAACAACCTTTTTTTAAAGTCTGTAATCTTAAACGCTTTTGAAAATGGTATAAAATGTTTTAAAAATCACATGAAACCAATATAAATGTAAAGATTACAAGAACTTGGCACATGTGTTTTAAACTAGATTTCATTCACCAAATCAAAGCAGGCACATTTAGGCCACTGTTGGATGAACAGCCTTTTGCTCAAACTCTGTTTGTTTTCTTTCCTTTTTCAACAGTAATGTTGTCATAGATACGGATGTTTTGGATTAGTCAACTAATGGACAACTCATCATGGATTTTTGGTCATGGACTTTCTCTCGGATTCTTTGAGTTTTTGGATATTGAACCAAGGGGATTTCACAGTTCACCTCTACAGTAGCTACTGCTTTTTGGGTTATAGGTCAGCCAAGAGGGAGTTTGTTTTTTCTGCACAAATTATAGAGGTGAAAATCTACGGAATGGGCTTAAACCTGGTTACATTTGTTAAACAGAGCTGAAAATGGTAAAATTAGGACCAAGATTATCACAGTTGCCATAATAATTTGTCATTCTACAGAACTCACACATTTACTTACACATTCAGCAAAGCAGCACGGTTTAGATACTCCTCCAATATTCTGTTAGGGATTTGTTCTGACCCCATGCTGTTAAGAAAGACACATTATCTTCATGGAAGTAAAGTAATTAGGACATGTAAGGAGAGTGGGGGTAAGAAAAGGAAAGAATGCAACAGCATGGGAGGGAGAGAGACAGAGCGAGGGACTGTATCATGGTTTACCCGCTGCAGTGGCAGGCTGTGGCCTGCAGACTCTGGGGCTTTTATGGCTGTGGGAAAGGCCAGGAGGTCACCCAAATTTCGTCAGACATCATTTTTTTAGAGAAAGAGATTTCAGCATATTTTTTCCCTCCACATGCCGTGTTTACTTTCATCCACTTCCCACTGCGTGGCTCCACTGCAGTCTGGGGAATATGCGCTCTACGTTTGTACACCCCTTCCCTGCCTTTGCCTTTGGTTGAGTGGGACAGAATCCATGAACATGGTACTTCAGGGGCTACATTCACACAGAAGTATGCTTGTTGATGTTTTTTTCCACACATACCCTAGTAAAAAGATACATATTTAAAATACATTTATTTCATACTAAGTATAGTTCAAATCTGTTAACATATTTACTGACATATCGCTCAAGACTTACTGACATAAAAATTATAATTCAATTTTTATTGGGAGTACTAGTGCACAATGCATAGTTCTTAATATTAAGCGAAAGAGCTGCTTCATTGTTGACAAATAAAGAAATTTGTTTTGTTTCATGCAATTGATTGTAGGAAAATATCCACCTCATCCAGCACTTTTTTGTTTTTTAGTGAATGAATATATTTTGTTGTCTGAAAACCCCCTGCAGAAGATTCTTTGTGTGAGTGAAGTGTCCAAATGAACTGAACAGTTTCTGACATGTTGCAAACCCATTTCAAGACAAGTCAGCTTTATAGCACTTTATACAATACAGATTGTGTCAAAGCATTAAACAGGAAAATAATGTGTCGATAATGCAAGAGGACAATAGTAAATACTCGATTTTCCATTTAAAGTCAGTTCACCTTTTATTCAGTGAGCAATTAGATCAAAAGAGTGATTAATTCGCAAATCTGGCATCTCAACAATTTATCAGTCGTATTTTACTCTGGCCCAGCTGTATTTCACTAGAGCTTCTTTACTGCAGAATCTGAACCGCCCCCATAGCTGAGTTTCCATAATTGCTTCTGCTATTTCCTGTTTATCTCTGTGAAGATGCTTTGACACAATCTATATTGTATAAAGCGCTTTAGAGATAAAGGTGACTTGACTAGCATCATTAGCAGAAGCGTCCCGCTCTTTGTAGAATCCTTCCTCTCTGGTGTAATGATGGACCTGGGAGATAGACTACTGGCATCCTGCTGCCTTTTTTGCGAAAAGGCAAGAAGAAGTGGTCTTAAGTTTCATGAGATGGGACATGGCTTCAACTTGACTGGAAATCTCATTAGCAGACAACTCAGGAATAACAATGTGGTCGCTGGACTGTAAAACTCAGGAGAGAATCAAAGAGACTCTTCTCACTCCACACACCAGACCCTCTGATCAGAGTGCCAAAGCCCAGCTACGTTTCTGATTCCACATCCCCCACGGACATTAATATTAAAACAATCTCCCTCTCCGAGAAGCAGCATTAATGACCGGCAAAGTAATTATCCTTTAGGCAAACTGCAATCTCGGCTTTCTCAGCTCATGCGAAGAGGGGCGGTTCGGAGGACCCTGCGACCCAGGCATTGGTCGTACTTAGAAGAACCGTGTAGCGCTTTGATCAGTCCCGACTTCCTGCGATGATGAATCTCTCATTTGCTCTTGTCCCGCGTCGAGGCCTGGATGGAAGTCTTTGGGGGCGTTAAACAAACAGCGGTTCAAACGGCGGTGGGGGTGGAGGAGTTGCTGAGTTTGGAGAGTGAGAGCGAGAAGCTCAGCGGCTGTTTTGATGGCTTACACAGATGTTTGTCATCCCTAAAGAGTGGAGGTTTTCCCACCTCTGCCCCTGTTCCTCTCACAGTCTCTCGCACCTGAGAGTGAGTGTGTTCATGTGTGAGAATAAAAGACAGAGGATAGGACTGGCCATTGAGCTGTGACTGATGGCAACATGGGGGAGAACAGCCACAGGGCGTCTGGAAAAGTGGGTTAACCCATATCTGGCCCCACTGCCTCTGCTGGGATAAACCGCACAGACCATCATAATCAGATACACGCAAAAACTCATAAAAATATGCTTACGTACATGTACTGTTTTGTTACTTATAACTAGGCTATTCTAAAAGGCAACTAAAGCGGTATCCTAATTTGCAATGTGTCTGATATTGGAATTAGCATGTCCTGATTCAAACTTTTACAACTTTACTTGATTCATTAAGTGAACGATCAGTTGCTCCAGGAACATGATTAATAATCCTTTTCATCTTAAATGGGTGATGTGCATCCGCTGATTTGATACTGTGCGTGTAATGCTAAAGTAAATACATGTCCTAAGAAATTTCTTTCAAGAAATAATCTCTAAGCAGAGCTGTCAGCCTCGTGGATTAAATATATAAAGTTCTTATTTTGCCATTTGTTGTATCACTCAAATGTGGTAGAGGTCAGATGGGGACTGTTGTATTGATCTGACAGATGTGACGCTACAAAACCAGAAATCAATAGAGACCTCTAAGCACCATGTGTTGTGTCATTTTAAATGCGTAATACAATATTTTAACTTGAAATGATAATGTGAATCAAATTTGAACTACATAAAAATGATTTATTTGCTGTTTTCCATGTTATATTTCATCTGAAACACATTGTAAACACACATTTAATAAAGTTGCAGATTGTAAAAATTTCAAAAGATGTTTGGCTTGCATTATCTTACATTATTAAATTCATTATTATTCAAAAGCATCAGCAGACCTTGCTGCATGAAAGAAAGCGACTGATAGATCTTCAGCGTACTTTCTCATCCCAAAAACATAACATATTTTTAGTGCGTAGTGTAAGGTGAATGCAGCACTATGAAATAAATAGTTTGACTTCTGATTGGATAACCCATGTTTACAGCCGTTGCAAAATGCAGATGGTTATGTTTATGTGCCAAGTATGTTGCTTGGCAATTGTAAGCATACTACATGTACAGCATCAAGTAACGTGTCTGTCCATAATAAAAAATCGGAACATATTTGATGTTTATTATGGGATTTTTGCCATGGTCATGACTAGATAAAATTAAAATATTTAAATATGTCGCTTTATGCATCTTATTAACAATATTAGGCTAATCAGGTAAATTGCTTTGTGGAAAGATTGTTTAAATTGATGTAACTATTATGGAACACTTTTTTCATAATCCCATTGCCATCTGTTTTGTGGTTCCATTATTGGTATGCTTTTACGTTTTTAAAAAATAAATGACATTATAAATAAATCGCTTTTGTGAAACAGATTGACGCTTTCTTTTAATCTTTTTCTTTCCTCCCCCTCCAGCCACCTCTCGCTCCCACACTAAACAACACGCTCTCTGCAGCCAGAGGGTCTGGTCAGCGGCCCAACAGATGGTAGTTAATAAGCTGGTTGTAAAGATACTTATTATTTTGTTTCGGGGCTAAAAGGTTCCATCTCGCTGGTTGTTAATGTGGGTTATCCAAACTAAATCCGTGGTATTGTTCTACTGGCCATTTAATCTGGGTTTGCTCTCCCTGACTAAAACCTCTTTAACCCTTTCACATGCTCATGTATGTGCGTAAGACCCCCTCTGACGTCCTCATTAACCCCTGCCACCACCCTCCACCCCCTGCACACTTGACCTTCAGAGCCACTCTCATGTTTCCTTACAAAAAAGAGACTTTAGAGTCTTTAGAGTCTTTGGGAATAAAAGTCTGTAATGTTTAGCAGTTGTTATCGTCTAAATGTATTGAAGGAATAGTTGCTGTCATTATTTGATTTTCCCATGTTGTTTCAAACCCATATGCTGTTATTGTTTTGGTTAATTCTATTCTAAACATGTGGACACCAGAGATGCAAAGTAAGGCAAAGGAACATGTATGTACTAGCATGTTAGCATCCTATTATGAACAGCTTTTGTATGAAAAACACCTTCAAAAAATCCAGTTTGACTTGTTTTCATATGGTTGATGCTCTTTCCAAACAGGCACATGAGACCTACACTCTGTTTCTTTCTATTTTTGGTGCACTTGCAGTGAACTTTGAAACACACATGGATTGGGGAGGTTGTATGAATTGTCAGGGGAGTGCTGGAGTTCAGCCGGGACCTGAGTTCTTTCGGTTCATCCTGGTTTTAAGGGCACAGAGCCATGCACAGATCTGGCTCTGTTAATCTGAAATTACTTCAGTGCTGGGTGGATGTGCTCATCTAGACAAAACACAGTTTATTCTAATGTTTACAAGTCGATCATCTAATGTTCAAGTTTGTTCAAAACTGGGGGGGGGTTTTTTCGGCCAGTTATTCACCCATGTGTATTCACCCATGTTCACCCATGTCTATTTGTGATTATTTTTTATCAGTGTTAACTCAATTAATACATTTCATAATTTTATAAATAAATTTTAATTTGTTAAACGAATAGAATGAATTAATTGAAATTATGTTGATAAATTCATTTTTTATAAATATTATTGTAATACAGCACTAAAATATGTATATGACCTGTTTAACTGTAATTTGTGTATCTACACTGTAAAAAATGACCGTGATTTTAACGGTAAAAAACTGTGAAAATGCTACAGTAAAAACCTGTTAAATGGTTAACAGTAAGTTCCTGTAAAATTTCCAGGGAAAAACCATAAACTGATATTCCCAGAATTCCCTGCGTTGCATTTCAAATTTTGTTTGAATTTGATGTTTTTTCTTTGAAATAACTGTTTCTTCTCAGTTTTTGTTCATATCAGTTATGTTTATTAGAGTTGTATGTTACATCTAATGTTGTTAAATTAATGTTTATAGCATATTTCAGTTTAATGAGTCTCACCATGATGGTGTTTAGTGCTTGTGTGAATGACACTGTGCACCTTCAATATATGTTATTATTTAAAATCTGCTTGTGATTGGCTTTGATTCATCATGTGACTTTCTCATCACCACCTGCATTTGGTGGTTATCAGTGTATTTCAAAGGTACAAAACAGATTTCAGTAGTTCAGTAGGTTGGTATATATCAGTTAATGAAATTACGGTATTTAACTGTAAATTAAGTTCAAACTGTAAAACCTAAAATGTTACCGTATTTTTTACGGTAGAATTCTGGCAAGCGCAGCTGCTGGTTTTTTACCGTAAATTTTACGGATTTTTTTTTACAGTGCAGTTTTATTGGTTTATTTACAAAATATCACACCAAGTGGGATTCTTAGACGGATTGCACAAACACGCTTTTCACAAAAGTTTGCTGAGGTGATAATGACAACCTGTTCAGAATCAACTAAAAATTATTTTTACACATGAGATATTAGCTGATTATGTCTGTGTGAATATCTGCTAAACCAGTTTGTTACCAAATGGTTAAAATTATTTGTAAAAGAATGTGTTTGAAAGCTCATCAGGCCCCTCTAAAGAGTGTTGTAGGAAAAGGTTATTTACAATATCATCACTATTTAGGAGTTTGAAGATAAACAGCACAAGTTCTGGCCCATTACCGTCTGTAACAGTTGAACCCTCCAGTTTCTGATGGTGCTTTATGGTCTGAAGCAGACTACAACACAAACACACACATCTTTCCGTCGTGACTTTTTTATGGTATTTATCCACCTGCAGAGGCTGTAAAGGTCTGCTACGTTGCTTCTACGCATTGCCTTCATGTGTGACTCATCCCATGACCTCTGGTAACACAGAGGCAGGCAGAACAAGAGAAGCAGTGTTGGCCAACATCTCATTGGCCTGAGCGGAGAGCACACAAGTATACAGGCCTCCTTCGGCCTTGTGGGGGGAAAAAAGATCCTTTTCCTTCAGCGATAGCCCGGCCAAAGCAAACAGAGCAAATGAGCAGAATAAGAAGAACACACTGAACATAGGTTATTAGGTCAAACTAGTGAATGTAGAATTATCAAAATATTTCATATTTTCCGATTATGCCTCCTTTTTTGCATCTAATAAAACTAGCCAATCCAACAGCTGAGCTCAGCAAAAGATCTATGTTTAGATGTAAACATCCTTCAGTTTTGATTTGTGAAGTCTTTTAACATTAAGGTTTCTTTTGCAGTAATTTCCAGAGGTCTGTGCGTCAGACATGACCTCTTTCATTACTTCTGGAGGCAGGACGAAAGCGAAGAGATTCTGTCTGAATTATTGGAATCTACATACAATCACGGCTTTATGTAAGTGGTACAAATTGTTTTCCCATTTGTATGTCAAGCAGCAGCATGGGAAAATGGGAAAGCAGGCTAACATTTCATTCAGTCTTTTTTGTTAGATTGCATTAAATACAATGTATCAATGTATGCTCTCTAAAAGTCTACAAGAAACCCCTCTGGCTGGATACAAAACTCAAGCCTCAAAGTGACTGAAAGCAGCAGTGTAATAAAAGATCACTTCTCTTTTTTTGTTTTTTTTTTCGTTATAATTTTCATAGATAAAAACTTTGATGTCCCACCCACTCCACGGGTTGTTGGATACAGGTTTCTCCGTCCTTGATAACTTACATGATCAGTGTTGTTTTTTTTCCCCCTCTGCCCTTGTTTAATTTCCACTTCCTGCTTTATTCTTGGCATAATCCAAACGAAAGACAGCTGTGCAGTGGAGCAAGGGGCCGGGTTATATGAGAGAAAATGACCTCTTCAACTGTTTTAACTGATTGTGGGAACCAGACTGTGTGGTGGTGTGTAGCACTATCGATGCAAGGCGGCATGTCAGCCTTGTTTCCAGCCTTCTGTGTGTGATTTCTGGCCAGGTTAATGCATAGGCTACAGACTCTAGACCAGGCTCTAGACCTCTAGCTTTATATATTATATATATGCATACAGTACTGTATACCCATGTAAAGCAATATATACTATATAGCAAATCTGCTAAATGACAATAAGACATTGATACTAAGGTATTAATTATTATTATAAACTTTAACATCATGATTTTCTGTAAAGCTATTTTGAAATAATATGTGAAGAGTGCTATACAAAATAAATTTTAATTGTACCTTTTAACTAAAGTACTGCTAAATTCACCATGAGCAGTATGTGTACTACTGCATGTACAATATGAGAAATTTTATTTTTATGCCTTTATCTAATCAATAAGTTATTCAGTAAACCCATATGGCAGAAGTGTTGCTATTTGTTTACCTCTCTTTTAAAATCGAAGGAAGTGACTAAAGGTTTATAAGGCAACAGGACCTGAAAAAATAAAAAGTAGCTTGAGTAAATATAGATTAAGCACCCAAGCAGTGGGAAGAAGTGAATTTCTGAAGACTTTGGGGCGAGGAAGAGAAAACAACTGACTCATTGAGGGTTCAGTGAACTTCGTATTTAAATATGGATCCTTTGTCTCGATTTCATCTTCCCTTTCTTTGTTTTTTTCCCATCCACATACAGAGTTTTTGATCAAATGCTTCTGCAAGGTCATAAAAAGAGAAAGAAGAAAGATTTTTATACATCCTCAGTTCATGTTGTCTGTAGTGCAGTCTTGTGGAGAACTTGAAAGGCTTCGGTAGGGCTTCCCAGGGGAAGCTTCGACTCTGTGTCTGCTCTCTTCTGGCCTTGTTCTGGCTTCTTAACGGGGAGAAAAAGCGACTGTAGCATGTCCCCTCACCTCCACAGGGTCATTAAGTTCAGGGCACAGGGTGAGCCCTAAACAGGCTGGCCCAGACAGGACATCTATCTCTCCCAGCAAGGCTCTGGAGACCGCAGGGACCTTCTCCCAGATGGGCTTCAGAAGAATCCACTCCCATAGCAGATGTTACAGTATTGTAGCCTGGTCTTTATGTCCAACGAGTGGCTGGTCCAAGTATACTATCTCAACAACCGTTCTTGAGAATAGTTACTTTATAGCCTTTAAGCTAAGCTTATAAAAACTAATGATGTACACTGCAGTTGCCAGGCTGTAACAGCATCCCAGATGCCAATATTTTAGCAATTCAGAAAGATGAATTTAGATTTAACAGTTCAGAGAGGCTATAAGGGAGGATTTGTGAATGGCAGTTTAGCAACGCAGCTGATGCCAGGTCACGTTAACACACATGTTGATACCATAGAAAACTTACATTTTAGGCTCTTATTCAATTACTTGTCGATTTTGGACACACACCTGGTATGAATGATTTGTTTGGGAATCTGTCTGATCCACAAGTTTAACTACTGACTCAGTGATCCATTGCTGTTAGAGGGAAACATTAAAATGAATTATGACAACTCTCAGCCTGTTGCTATCATAGCTATTAAATGACATCAGATGACTTGAACAAGGTCATATGGACCACTTTTGTGATTTTGTGTCATTTCTGGAAACTTTCATTGTAATTGCTTCATTTGCATGGAAAAGAGCAACCAGCACATTATTAAAAATTCCCTTTTTTGTTCCACAAGTGAGAGAACGTCGGTCAGGTTCAGAATGGCATGAGGGTGAATTTTCACTTTTGGATGAAGTATCACTTTTTTTTTTTTAAAGAAAACTCGGTAACACTTTAGTATAGAGACCAATTCTCACTATTAACTAGTTGCTTATTAGCATGTCTATAATTAACATATTGGCTGTTTATTAGTACTTATAAAGCACATAAAGCTGCATAACCATATTCTACATCCCTAATCCTACCCAATACCTAAATTTAACAACTACCTTACTATCCATTAATAAGCAGCAAATTAGGAGTTTATTGAGGCAAAAGTTGTGTTAATAGCGAGAATTGGAATTTAAAATAAAGTCTGACCTCAGACAGACACCTTGAGAGGTATTGGTTGCTATTAGTAAGGACATTCATATCATGACTCTCTATTTAAAAATGACTAAACTGTATCATATTAGATAGACCACAAAGATGGCAAAGAGATTGTATTAACTTATAAAATATTTCAAGGACAGCCTCAAAACTCTCAGAGAGATCACTTTTAAGAGTGCAGATGAGGAAATTTGATCTACGGCTTTATTTTTGCTGAATGAATTGAGAAGTGCAAAGCAAAGCACTGCTGTTATACATGTAATTATATAACAGATGTAACAATCAAACTATTTAATGAAATACAAAAGAAAATGCTTTTCGTCAACTTTGAGACCACACACAACCTTAGCCTTCAGCAAACAATGACTATTATTTTTGTCAATAACCCCAGACTAGCTGTTTATTTGATAGATTAAGCCAAAACAATAGAGGCTGAACATTATGTTCGGTTTGTACTCAGCACTTTTGAAAGGGAAGGACTTGATTCATTACAGATGGCTACAATAATATTTGAGGGCAAGCGTCACCAAGTCAGACCAACAGTGGTGGCACAGGAGCAGCCAAGATGTTGTGAACACTAAACTTGCTAAAAATCAGTCCGTGGAGATTATATTCCCTGACGTATTAATGATCCATAAGAAAATGCTCAAAGTAAAGAAAAAAGTGTATTGTATACACTTATCATTTCTTATTTCTTCCTCTATAAGAACTGGACATGTTGTACACTGGTTTCATGGGATTCATCCAACATTTCTCAACTTTTCTTTGAATTTTCAAGAATAATTTATTATTCATTAGCACAGTTCGCCTCTATATATCCTTTGAAATGAATGGCTACAACCAATACAGAAAAATACAAAAACATTATTGTGCATTTTTTAATGTCAAATATCTTCCTTAATTCGCTATACTGTACACTACTGTTTAAAATGTAATGTATTTAAATGATTTTAAATGATTTTTGAAGTTTCTTAAGTTCACTTTTTTATTTGACAAAAACTACACAATGTAAAAGTGATCAATTTAATACATCCCTGATTAATAAAAGACTTCATTACTCTCCAAATCTCTATCTGTCTATCTATCTATCTGTCTATCTATCTATCTATCTATCTATCTATCTATCTATCTATACCTTGATGATCCCAAACTTTTGAACACTATTGAGATTATATGTAGGCATAATTTCACACTTAAGACACATTTTCAGAATGAATAAGCAAAAACCAAAAGGTCTTATGATTATTCCTGTTCTCCAATTCATATGAACTGACTGACCTGTGGTGAATCACACTTACCCTCTTTTAGAGATGAGTAAGCTCCTCATTCACCACCAGATGAGTTGCATTCAGGAGCATTGTTTGACTTTAGGCTCACTCTGGTGTAATCACTATTATTTCTGTTTTACACTGGTATACATCACGATTATCAGCATGTGAGTGTTTGTTTACCCATGCAACTATTTAGAATAGCCATAGATAAAACTGAGATTACTTCTTATTACACATGACCCTTTGTAATGACAGAGGTGCCAGACAGACTGAGAGGTCTCCATTTTTCTGTCTTTCTGAGCTCAGTCATTTTGGCAGTGGAAGTGCTGATGACTGTGCAATGTCTTGGCTGGAGACGGAGAGGAACAAGGCCCACCTGTCTGTCTGTCAGCAGACCCTCCACTCCAGCCATCCAGCCGGCCAAGACACACTCCATTACGCTCAGGCCAGCGGCCTCTACCTGGCTTCTCTGTCTCATGCCTGTATCCAGAGCTGTGGATGAGAGGCCAGATCATATCTTTTATTGCCCTCTTGTTCCAGTCCTCCACAAGGCATCATATGTCATAGATGAATGTGTGGTTCACCAAAAAAAAAAAAGAAAAAAAAAAAAGGATTTTCCAATAAAATATCTAAACATCCTTAAAACAAGATAAATTTACTTTTTTTCAATAAAAATATTAGAATTTATAAACTATAATAATTTATATTCTATAATAATATAGTAATTTTAATTATATACATAGATAGATAGATAGATAGATAGATAGATAGATAGATAGATAGATGTGAAATTATGCCTCAAATTACATATAATCTCAATAGTGTTCAAAAGTTTGGGATCATCAAGGTATAGACAGATAGATAGATAGATAGATAGATAGATAGATAGATAGATAGATAGATAGATAGATAGATAGATAGATAGATAGATAGATAGACTCTAAAAAATGCTGGGTTAAATAAAACCCTGTGCTGGGTAAAATATGGACAAATTGCTGGGTTGTCCATATTTTACCCAGTGCTGGGTTTAATTTAACCCAGCATTTTTTTAGAGTGTAGATAGATAGATATAGTTATAGTTATAGTTATATACAGGTGCATCTCAAAAAATAAGAATGTTGTGAAAAAGTTCTCTTTTTTTTGTAACTTATTTCAAAAAGTGAAACTTTCATATATTCTATTCATTACATGTAAAGTAAAATATTCCAAAAGTTTTTTTTGTTTTTTGTAAATATAATATGTAAATATTCTAATATTTTGAGATACTGGATTTTTGACTTTCATGAGCTGTAAGCTCTAATCATCAAAATTAAAACCAAAAAACTTTTGAAATGTTTTACTTTATGTAATGAATCTTGAATATATGAAAGTTTCACTTTTTGAAACAAGTTACAAAAAATGAACTTTTCCATGATATTCTGTTTTTTAGATGCACCTGTAAATATTAAATAACTATAATATTTAAATGTAGATTTTTTTCAGAGAATATATCTTGAATTATAATTATTATTATTAATGTTACTACTGCTAATAATAATAATCAGCAGTATTGTAAAAATATTTTCATGTAATATATCTTGAATTATGATGATAAAATAATAATTAGTGTATATATCTTAAATTATGATGATGATTATGACAATGATCATGATGAAAAAGAAGAAGATGATGGTGATGATTATTATTGTTGTTGTTGTTATGCTACTACTAACAATACTAATACTAATAATAATAATAATTATTATTATTATTATTATTATTATGCTTAAAACAAAAACGTTGGAGTGAGACAAATGACCTTAGTATAAGATACATTTTCTGAAAACAAGTATACTGGGCAAAATACAAATACTTTAGGTGAAAAATGTTCTTGCTTTAAGAATTTTTAAATGTTTTTATTGGAAAAAGACAAAAATACTGATCAAGAACAAAAATGGCAGTGTTCTGGTGGATTCCGAATGGGAGGGTTGTGTATTGGTATGTCACAGTTTTATCATGTATGTGAGACCCAACCGCAGCATGCTGTAAGTACAAACACCGTCTGACGCTGGTCTTCATGCTGGAAGACACTGAAGTGAATACGACTTATGCAAGACTGTCCGACAGCACATCTCACAATGAGACGCTTGTGACAGGCTGGAAACAGTCAATTCTGTTTCATTCTTTTATTTGCAGCTGTCTTACGAGTCTAATGTGGAAAAAAAATTGCCATGTTCCTCAACTCCAAGATAAGGCATGATTTTTCACACAAAATCACTTTCACAGAAGGTAACACTTTCTATTTAAGCAGACTTTCCCCAGTTCCCAAAGAGCAGCGTTTTTCCCTCTCTGTAGCTACTAAGGCAGGAGCGTGTGGGAGGCGGTTATGTCATGCTCCTCTTGGGGAGTTACCATGCTGCTGGTGTTGTTAGGTAACTGCGGCACAGCCCTGAGCTTCAGTCAACTTCACTGAAAAGAAAAACAGGACTTCAAATCCATCTGATTATCAGGGTCACGAGTGGAAAACATACCGCAGAACCGGCCCTGCCATCAGGCCTGCCTGTTTAACATGTTTATAAATGTGACTTAAGTAACTGCCGCTTATAAAATTCCTAATGTTCATGCCTTTTTGTTTTTTGTTTTCAAGGGTCCTGACACCTGGTCATGGGAGCATCAAATGACATGAATGTACTGTATGTGTAAAAACACAAAACAATGCAGATATGTGTCCGAGAAAGAGAGAAATAAAAGCGAAAGCATGACACTGTGATTCATCACGAGATTGTCAAGCATGGCAGATAATGGCCATCATGACATGGTCACAATGTGAATGTGGAAAGGGGAGGCGGTGTTGAAACATTTGCTTCTCCTTTTTGATTTCTGACCTGAGCTGAGTGTGTCCTGGGTCACTGCCGTCTCCCCCCATCAGCCACAGGACAAAGCGGACTATGTATTACACAACATAGCCACAAATTGTATCCCACTACTTTTTTTTTCAAAGCATTAAAAGCACAAATGTTACTTTGTTACAATAATTATTTGATATATTAGAACAGAATCTGTTATTTAACCGTGAATTAACATGAATAGTACTGTTTGTCCCCTCTTAGAGTAAAAATTTCCTGTCCCACCTTATGAGCTCAAATTATAAAATGTTATAAATAAAAATTTATTCAACTTATTGTATTGGTTTGTATTATTAATAATAATCATAGCAATATTTTGTAAAAATAAATAAATAGCAGTGCATTGTATTTGTTATCGTATTATTATTATTAGGAATAGTAGTATTAGTAGTAACCATACAAAATTTGCTAATAGGGTAAGACAAATAAAGTTAGTTTACAGTAATAATGTAATGTATATCTCGGAGTAGCAGCTTATTTGAGTCACATGTGTCCCAGAAAGGGTGAAAATTTCTCATTGGTGAAATCTAAAGGGGATTCTCTATTAAATTATGTTTTTAAAATAGCATAAAATCTCAGCCTAAAGAAGAGCACAATATGAACTGATGAAAACAAACCTTGACCTTGCATAATAACATGCTAAATTCGAATGATTTCTTCTTAAAAGGGTTTGTCACGCCACATTTATTGCAAACAGGAGAGACGGCGCTATCAAAGATCAGTGGTGAAGACGACAAGCTCATCAGTCTGTACATTAAACCAATTTCTCTTGGAAATTAGTGAGATTCATGCACGCAGGTTATGTAAGCAGCGTCTCTGCGGCTCCTGTAGGTCCGACAGTGAGGCCTTTATTTATAGATAACAGGGTAGAAGGGTAAATCAGAGGTCATTAACATTAACAGATCTCCAGTCAGGCTCCAGACACAAAGTGTGGTTTGAGGTTTTCACTTGGATCTCTTTTTAAACCTAATAGAGATATATTTAAAATCAAAGTTTATTTTCTGGGCACAAAGATGTATCCCATACGGCAGTTTATTTACAGAAGGTTATAAATATTTCTTCGTTCTGTTGAGAAAATCTAAATAGTCCCCAAGAGCAGTTTTAGAGAAGTTAAAGAGAGAGAGAGGAAAAAAAAAACAGAACTACATTCGTTTTCCTGAATTTTTTCTCAGCTGACATGAAAAGCACCTTCAGCATGAGACTGAAGTCATGAGTTCAGCCAGAACTAGAGCTGTAATGGGCAGCTGGCAACAAAAACCATGAGGCCTACTCAAGTAAAACAGTCATCACACTAATGCATTCAGCCAGAAAAAGCAAGACTAGATTACCCAATAGAATTTTCATACGAATGAGATAATCATTTCATTTCAGTAACAAGTATACATGTACTTGAGTGAAAACTGATGATTTGTGGTTATGAATATGAACATTACAGCTTCAATTTAGAAATATTCCAAGTTCAAAACTCAATTGACAGCTATTGTTAAACATTTCTTAACGACCACAAACGCTTTTCTTTTAAAAAAAAAAAAAAGAAGTTTATTTGCAAAAACAGACAAAAAAAAAAAAAATCATGTTTTTTATGTTTTTGTGTTAGCTGTATTATTTAGCTATTTTTTTAACCTAATGAAAATAACTCAGCTGCAGTTTGATTGAGATTAATTGGAATGCACAATGAAAAAAATTAAATTGTTGGAGTTATCTGTTTTTGCAAATGAACTCTTCAAAAAAAAAAAAAAAAAAAAAAATCTGGGTTACAATGAGCAACTTACAATGGAAATGAATGGGGCCAGCTTGTAAGTGTACAAAAACTGTTTATGCAATATGATAACATTATTTTAGTGTGAAAGAATCACTTACTAAACTTGTGAAATGCAATTAAGTTTTAAAACTTAAAATAATTTTAAAGAAGAATTTAAAGAATACACTCAGTTCTGCATAACCTTGAGAATGAGGGAGTCAAAATACCTTCTTTGTGGTAATCAACAAATGCTAGAAAGAAAAAAAAACCTCCAATGCCATGCAACAACGAATTCAGATCGACAAATATCGAATGCTGTCAAAAACAACAAACTGACAAGAATGAGACTTTATTGGATTTATGTGGAGTTTATAACACTAAGATAAAGGGCAGTTTACACATACAATTACAAACAAACATGTGATTTGTATGAGCAACATGATTACCTGTACAATGTTTCATACATGGTTGGTTTGTGTATTCTCAGTGCATAGGCATTACACACAGAGCAACTGTTGCACAGCACAATAGTATCTGAGCAGGCTGAAACGGAGTAAGGCTGTTTTCTTAAGAGACTGAAAATATACTGCGTTTACATTACGTGAACGTAAAAACCTTCTGGGGAGAAGAATGATTTCTAATGGAGCATGGCCGAAGTCCAAAGGGCCCCCTGCTGCAAGTCTAGCTGGACGATTTAGTGCACAGTACCACCCCATCTATCCATCCAACCGTCCGCATGCATGACACGACGTCCTACGACAGTTTTTAAAGCGAGTACTTTTACTTTAACTGTAAACGAGAGGCACTTTGTGGCAACCACAGGCATCATAACAACATATTGCACAAATCAGCTAAGAAAGAGTGACGTGAAACATATACACTGGCACCTTTGAAGACGTTTTGTTTTTCATTAAAGCTGAAAATTAATTTTTCATGCTGCCTGTGAGCTCCACACACCCGTGCCACGTACAAGATGTCTGAGGGTCTGCGTATAAAGGTACTGTGGCTAAATTGTCAAAATGTCAAGGGATGCGTCTCATTGCAGAGACGATCTGAGGCTTGAAAGGATAGTTCACCTAAAAATGAACATTCATCATTTACACACTCATGCGCTAATATAATCTGGTGGCGATATTGCTAGTAAATATCATACATAACTACTAAGAAATGGCACATAATTAAATCTGAAATTAAGTATAAAGACTGAAATAGTATTTTCTTGTCAAATATACTCCATTTTTAGTGTGTTGTTCCAAATCTGTATTTGTCCATATAATAAACTGAATGGTGGAACCCAACTGACTTTCATTGTGTGGACAAAAACATTCTTCAAAATATTTTCTTTTTGTTCATACAGGTTTGGAAAGACACTAGGGTGAGTATATTTAGGTGAACTATCCCTTTAAATTCAAGTTGATCATGTGATACTCTTCAGTAGAGTCACACATTAAATGGCTAAACAATTAAAACACATCAGCGTACATGTAGAGGGACTATGGGAAATACCTGCAGAGGGTCACTGCCAGAATGTGAACGAATACTTTCATAAATAGTTGCTTTATTCTTTTTTTTTTTTTCAATTTTATGCTTTCTTTAAAAAAAAAAAAAAAAAAAAAAAAAAAAAAAGAAATTCAGTCAATAAAAACACATTTGATTCTATTGGGATGCACAGAGACAATATTAACGTCTTTCATTTCACCTCTATTCTACTACTTTTGATTGCTGTGAAGCATTTCCAGAAAACAAAAATGACAAAATAAAACAAAAAAACACTGTGGACCGCTGACTGAAACCCTGCAAAGACCTGTAACAGTGCAAATGTCTAGTACAATATGTTGCTCTATTATAGTAGCTTTAAATAAGTCAGTGCTTGGGCAGAATGGTAGGTATCAAAGCAGTAGAAGAGTAAGCATTGTCAACTTCAAGTAAGGCAAAGAATACCTCCCGTGGGCCCTGCCTCCTCCTCTGAGCACAATGAAAATCATAACACAAAAATGATTAAGCTTAATTTTGGCAGGTTTTCAGTGATGTGATAAAATGTAAACAAAATGAGAATCCTTGATAGGCTTGCTTTTATTCCTGGATTGGTTAGTGTACAATCTCATAAAGGAAGGCCCAGTCTCCTCATGTCAGGGAAACGTATTCTTTCTCTAAACAAAAGCGAGATGTACGGTGTGCAGTGGGCTGGTGAGAAGAGTGAAGCCTGAACGTTAACAGTACGAGAAAGGCAGCTTACTCACTACCCTTAGTGAAAATTCTTGCCCAAGAGACTGAGAAAGGTTTTTTTTTTTTTTTTTTTTTGGTCTGGCCACATCAGCCAGATGTTAAAAAAGATTTGGCATGCTTAAAAGAAAATTATACATTTAAATATTCTCATATATAGGGCTTTAATATTTCTGAAGCAAGCACAAGACTGTGTAAAATCCGTAGCTGCACTATGCTCATTCCAAAGGGAACGAGGCCTGTTCAAGAACAAGAGGAAAAAAAACAAAAAAAAAAGAACTAGCTAGTGAGGGACATCAAATTGTTAGAAACTAACAACGCACCGCAGTGCATTTGAATGCTTGCACCATGAGGTTCTTTGCTCCAAAATGACTGTACTATACATTGAGAGTTTACTTTAGCAAGCACCATTGCTGGATAAATGATCCAGATTTCATTAGATCATGCACGATAAGGCTACAAACATGTTATATGGAGCCAAAAATCTGATGTCTGACACAGCCAGGAAGAAAGAAAAACAATGTAAACGCTGTTGAAATCTAATCAAAACTTGCATCCAAGGTTGATACATTCAGAAAAGGGCTTCTCCATGTTGACATGCATTACACGAGATGCTGTACACCATCAAACCCGTTCTGACCAGAGATCGCTGTAGTGAACCGTGGCCACAGAGCCCTCAAGCAAGATTGATCCGTATCCCACAACATACTGAAGACAAATTTTAGGACTGACGCTACCTTGAGCTCAAAGCATGACCCTTTAAGAAGCGAAACACAAAACAAAAGCATTCTGTGAGAGCTGATTTAAACAAGTGCCAATTTTGAAAGGGAAACTTGTAAATTATATCAATGAAGTGTCACTGAATGTCTGTTTATAGATTAATATCCCATCTGCAGAAGAAAGAGATTTTCTTCTTCCCAAATACAATCAAATTGTAAATGACTTTAGAAACTTTTTTTTTAGAAAAACATTGTATACTATTTATTCGACAACATGGAAACTGATTCCAATAACATGCACACCTTCGATCAACATTATTGCAACACTGGTTTCCCTGTTGTGTTGTATGTATATTTGCATTAAAAAAAAGAAATAATAATAATAATAATAACAACAATACATGGTGGAGCTATACGTTGTGTTTTCTGCCAAGGTGTCATGTAGTTTAGTAGAATCATTACCACCTCCATTCTAGTAGTAGTAGTAATGATGAAAGCAGACTAAAAATGGCAAGAGACGCAGTTTCCATTGCACAGCAGAGCCCGACTGACACGTGGTGGCCTTCCAGCAGCATGAGAAGCGTTTCACAGTAGGAGGACAGACTAGAGAAGGACAGACATGGGGGCATGAATGTTGATTAAAGCACTGGCCTAGGTTTCAACAGGTTGATGGAGCAGCGAATTTCAAACTCCACTGAATTTCTCCCATAAACGATCTCCCATCCTGACTGGGTTTCCTTTCTCGTGTTACGGCATGAACATGTATTTACATAATAGCTACTGACGCTGTTTTCCATGGAACATCAGTGTTGATATTTCATGGAGCAGGGTGAATGAACAAAAGAAAAATTGGTCAGCATTTTTGTCCCTACAACTGGTGGCGTTTGTGTGACGTGTGTCCTAATTCTGCTTGGGGAAAAAGGAAAGAAAGAAAAAGAAAAAAGGGGTGGAAAAAAGTACTTGCTTTCAGTTCATATTCAAGTTTTCTCCTTTATACAACTCTATTACGTATGGTTTCTTTTTTCTTCCCATAAAAATATTTCAAACTTTAGTAATCTGTTCTTCATCATACTGTTCATTTTCAGGGTCCGAGTCTGTTGTGTCCGAATACCGGTAATGGTCCGGTTCATTATCGCTAACATCCGGTGTTACAGATGTAGAAGTGCTGGCCTCCGAGTTGGATGGTTCCTCCATTGGTTTTGTGAAGTACAGCTTCACCTAATGGGAAAAAAATAAAGCACAATTTAGCCATTTAAACATTTGTAGCTTGGAACATTAAAACTTTGGATGAGCCTACCACCAGTTTAACGCCTTAATGAACAGCAATTGGAAGGCGATGAGCAAAAGTGCTTAACACACCTTGAAGTTTGGAGAGAAGTATCTGTTGGCTTTATCCTTATTGGCTTTATCCAAGTTGTTCTTGGTTAAAGTCAGGATTAGATAATCCTTGTCATTCTCTCCTCGTTCCGTGGTTTGGATCCCATCCAGTTCCTTCACTAAACCTCCGTTTTCAACCTTCTCCGAGCTCTCCTCTGGTCCAGGGATGAAGAAGGTGTTCACCCAGAAGTGAAACATCTTATCCTGGTTAACAAAACAAATCATATTATAAAATAAGGCTTCATTTACAACTCAAGTTTTTATTTGTATATCGCTTTCACAATACACATTACTTCAAAGCAGCTTTAGAAGAAATTCATGATGTTAATGTTTATAATAGCCTTATAATCCACACTGGGCAGTTCAGAGTTGAGTTTACAATGATATAAACTGAGATTTGCCTTGTAGTATCCGTTCTGACATGAGACTTAAAGACATAATTAATAATCTCAGATACAGCCTGTGGTTTACACCCATCCCTTTCATTAAAGTATTTAAGTCAATATATAATTGAAAAAATATATATAAATTACTATATGGTTATGTAATATATAATACATTAAACTCAATGTCCAGAAAAAATAACTACATAATGATATATCATTACTGTGATATATTATTACTCATGCTACGATAAGATTTTTTCATACCGCCCAACCCTGGTAGAAACCATTTTGGTGCTGATGCCAGACATACTCATTTGTTATGAATAATCTTATCTTTTGCTTCAATCAAGTTCAAAATAAAAGATATTGTAATAAATTGAGATCAAGTACCTAATTTCTATTTATTCATTTCCCTCCATTTGTAGCACATTTATCACTAAGTAATCAAAATAATTGTTTTTTTTTTATTTTATTTTTTTATTAAGCATAATGCCATTATATTCCATATACTAAAACAACATTTAGGTTGAATTTCAAGCATAATAAGCACTATATTGTGATCTATACTGATACCATGATATAAATAATTCATACTGTGATAAGATTTAGGACATACGCCCAACTCTTACCACAAAATTCCATCCCTAAAAACAACTGCATGAAATACTGAAGTAAAAATTCATCTTAATCCATCCTCACTCTTAACTAACATTACAACATTACATTTACAACTATGCAGCAATAAAGTAAAGCAATACTGATCTGTAAGAGCACTATGGGCCATTTGGGAACTGACACATACTTTTTTCATCATCTTGTTCTGCTTGTGGAAGAACTCCACCTTGATGTCTCCACACACAGGCAACGGCTGCGGAAAATCAAAGTACATGTACTTCTCCTCTCGCCTTGTGTGCGCTGGGTTAGACGTGTGGATTTTCACCTTCAGCTGGTACACCACAAACTGAGGATCTGCAAAATAAAACAAAGTGTAACTGCTCTACCAGCCTTGTGCGCCAAACAAAATGTGAGCTTATGCATATCTGATAACATAAAATAGAAGAAAAGCATAGAGGAAAACAACAGGATAGAACCAGCAGAAATATTGATACAGAAGAGACAAAATAACAGTGGCACACTAAGGGCCCTATTCTGAGAACAGCTGACCCTGGACCACGCTTCCCATCTCCCTCAGATGATGCATTACAAACGTCCACCCAAAAGTGGCGCAAGGGGCTTTTACTTGTACATGGCAAACACATTTTACAGAGCAACACTGGCTAGGCTAACAGAACTGAAAATGAGAAACATTTTAGAAAAAGCTGATGTTACCCCAATGCCAATTGGTTTTTCTGAACCCATGCGGAATCTGCTCACTCTTGCTTTTTACAGCAGAATCCCCTTGGAGAAAAAGAAGGAGATTAAAGACTGTCCAGTGGCCTGGCCAGAGCAAGAGCAAGAGAGGGCACTATGAGGGGAAGAAACGTTTAAACAGAGCTAACACACAACACACACTCATGCAACACACAGAGCTAGACTGGGCTGAACTAAAATATTAATGGCCATCAAAGACTATGAAGGAAACCATAAGTGCAACACCACTGAGAAGCCATTCGGCGATGAAGTACACTCTTAAAAAAAATTAAAAATTCACACATAACAGACGTTACAAACATACAAGTACAAAAATAAAATATAATGGAGGATAAAGTTCAGATTTCACACAGCAGGTTGTCTAAAGCATTATGAATGATCCGGTCCAGAAGCTGTGGACCGCGCAGAGCAGGCTTGGTCAGTGTCACCAAGAGTGTGTTCAGAATAGGGCCCGGAGGAGGTACAGTCAGAGACAGAGAGACATGGATGCTACAGCGCCACTGGACAAACTCGCACTCCAGGTAAAGAATAGGCCTGGAAAATCTTTACACATTCCTGCCACTTTTCTTTGAAGACATCAAGAATAAGTGGCTAAAGCACATATAATATGGTTAAACGTCTAGGTGCATAGAAAAAGGCAGGAGTTTGAATTTGTAGGGAAGAATTTACAGCAGTTGAAGCAAAAAGGAAAGCTGCGAGCAGCAGTGAACACTGCGTGTGAAAGCAGCCTCTCAGTACAATTACGATGAAGAAGTGTGTGTGTGGGGGGGGGGGGGGTGGGGGTGGTTGAGAGACTTGATTTCCAGTTACAGAGACTCTGTATACACCTGGTATTAATGTCTGTCGCTAAAACGCACGTATAAATGGAGGAACAGCTGTTTCACTGAACAGCTACAGAAATTCATGATGTTGATGTTAGTAATGCCTTAATGCCAAATTGTCCACATTTAGAGGTTTAGAGCTGGGCAATAGAACAAAGACAGTTTAACTTGGGTGTGATTTACTATGTGCATCTTACTGAAACAGACCCAGACCTTTGTGACTGGCACATCCTGTGTGAAACTGCCAGCAGTTAGAAATGCATGTGCCCACGTTGCATTTGTATGGTAAATACTAATGCTATCAATGGCCTCCAACTCACCTATCCACCACGCACCAACTTAAAATGAAGTTTTAAACATTGCCAGTTACACGTAACTTTAAAAGAAAATAATGCCTAATCACAAGTTGGAAAAGTCCATACTTGTCACAGAATACACATGCAAGACACAAGTAATACCAGGTGTGAACACCAATATGTCTCACCTGAGCACATGAGATTGCCCGAAACGGATAACAATACAAAGTATGAACAAGTGTCAGAAAGAAGAAAAAAACAAGAGAAAGAAAGAAAGAGCTCACTTACTGCAGGTCCCTCCACTGAACATAGGCACTGTCTCAAACACCATCTTGTGAAACAGCAAGGCCACTGGTTTGTACTCCAGCTTATTCTTCAGAAGGTAGCTATAGTAGTACACATATCGCCTCTGACTGGGAATAGTCACTCCCTGTGAAACAGCAAACCGGCAGCGTTAATGCAAACTTCTCCTCCTTGGCCTCAACAACACAACACATTTGCATCATACTTCTGTAAAAGGGTGCAGCAGTTGGGTTCCAGAAGTAAAAATCCCACCCCTTTACTCCAAAGAGTACAATTACTTACAAACCTTTAAAAGTCATCTACAAGGTTAATTTATGTTTTATGCTTTTGTTGATACCATCAGCCCACATTATTCTAAATGAATTTTTTAGTAATCATTTAACAGAATTCCTGGTTTAAACAAACTACATGACTCATGATACTGCCAAGAAATATCAACCAATCAGAGAATCGAAACAAGCAAACTGTGCCCAAGGACTACATAGCACCCACCCACACATAAAGCACTGCGAAAGACGTAATAGTCAGTCTCCCTAAGCTCTCAAACTGATTAAATATTTTTGTATACAAATATATACATTTTTTTATACAAATTTTGCAATAAAATGTAAAATATTTTTTCTATAAATCAACATCTTTAAAATCAATAATTTTATATTTCTCATTAGGTCATTTGCAATGCTTCATAGGATTGTAGTTCTTTCCCTCAATAAAGTACACAGTCTTGTACCTTTGCCATTGTGTTCAATATTCAAATACTTTTTTGCTTCAAATCTATGTTTGTAAGGTTGTGATTCACCTCATAGCTGGTTGATTTGATTCATGGCATACAACTCTTTAGCAAAGACTTTTTTTTTTTTTAATTCTCTATGTTGGGGGTGATGTAGGTCAGTAGATTTTTATCCACCAGGACCTGACAGGTTCGAAACACATTTGACTATAATATTACTATCATGATAGTAATATACCTGCCTACATCAGTATGGACTTTTAAAATTTAACCTTGTGATTGACATCTCTATACAAAAACTTAATTAAAAACTTGAAAGAAAACACAAAGCAAAAATATATACATCACCTTCTTGTCTCTGGTTCTAACTTCACCATAGAAGTCCAGAGCCTCTTGTGCTTTTTTGAATTTGCCTCGGTGTAACAAGTACGCACATATCATGACACCCGTACGTCCCTTTCCAGCTTTGCAGTGAATGGCAGCCACATGATTGTCATTTTCACTGAGCCACTTATCCAGATCTTCACAGAAAGGTTTAATGAGTTCTAGCTGAGGAGGATTGTGATCCTCAAACGGATACTGTGCAACTGCAAGAGAAAAATAAAAAAGTTCATCAAGACCAAACAAAAACTGACATCACATTTACAAAACCATCTGTAAATGGCAGATTTATGCAATCCAAGTATCATACCTCTGCAGTTAAATTTGGCAGTATCATAATGTCTTTCCGCACATCTAAAAAACACAAAGAAACTGATAAGTACAGAAGTTCAATGTAACATTTCTGTAAGAACTTTGCATCAATGCCAAAACCAACAGAACATTCACAGCTAAATAACAGACCTATGTGCACTGACAATGCCCTCCGTTCACAATGATCAAAAAGCTTGTTTTTCTTTAATGTTCAATTGAACACCATTGCAGCTTTTCTACTTTTAACAGCAAACTGGAGGAAATGTTCTAGCAGTAAAAGCATTTTACAGAATGGAAGTTGTTTGAAACACACTTACAGATTATATATCTTGTAATGATTTTTATGCTTTGAATCCAGGAATCTGCAGAAAGAGGACAACAATTACTTTCCCAGACAATCACGGTTAGTTTTGGTTAAAGGAAAAATGAAAATCCGAAAATTTTTGTTCAGTTTTAAAACACAAAGATTTGTGGAAACCACTGGAGAGATTTCCGTCACTCCACTGAAAATCACTCCAAATTTTTGATGCTTCAAGAGGTTCATAAAGACATTATAACATTATGCACCATAATTGATAACTTTCAATCCAAGCTTACATTCACATAGAAACACTGATCAACGCACATACATAAAACATACTGAATAGGCAGTGGCTATTTGCACTAAGTGTAAATAGCGATAGAGGCTATTTACACTAAGTGCAAATAGCATTTTTTCTTAGTGATGGATGCTTTTTACACTAAGTGCAAACAACAATGAATTCTATTTACACAGTGAAAATTGCAGTATTTTTGAATGATATGCTATTTACACTAAGTGCAAATAGCTAAAGATTCTATTTGCACTGTTAAAATAGCAGGATTTTCTGCTATTTATACTACTTAATGCAAATAGTGGCAATTATCTGCACCTCAGCATTGTAGTACATTGTAAAACAGTATGCAATAACAGGTGTAAATTATTTTAATTCAAATTATTAAATGGATGTCACCTTATTGGGCCAATAAAGCCCTCCCTACACCTACCCTAACCGATACATTATTTTCAACTTTTTGATTATTTCCTTCATTTTTATTGAAATTAAATGCCTTTCCGATGTGATATGAGATTTGAAAAGGGAGGAAAAAAAAGTTCGGCAAAAGGCAGGTTCAAACCTGGGTCGATCACGTCAAAAAGACTACGGTAAGCACATTACCATTTACGTTACTGGAGCTGATGTTGGACAGTCATCGTTTGTAGTGTTGACAAGCCCAATCAATCACACGTTGGTGGGCAAAGTTAGTAGGGGTGGAACGGTTCAACTTTTTCAAGGTTCGGTTTGTATCACGGTTTTAGAGTCACGGTTTCGGTATAGTTCGGTATGTTTAAGGAAAAACTATACTGTCAAATAAAAATAAAGAAAATAAGAATAATCTATCTAACTAAAAGCTCAACTAAATAAAATAGAGTAAAGAAACAAATAAAATAAACCGTGATTTTCAGGGGGGGTTTTTTTAAGGTAGGTCTATAGCATTAGTTTTTAGGTAAAGAAATTGAATAAAGTGATCAAATGTAAAACAGCATTGCATATTTGACTTTATAAATTAAAGATGAATCTTTATTAAAGTTACAAATGCGATCCAATCAAGAGCAGTGAGTGATTTCTTTGTTGTTGCTGTTTGATTAATATTAAGAAAGTGCTGTCACTTTAAGAGAATGCACTGATCCAGTGCACTGACGCTGTACGTTTAGCCGGCTATATCTGCTATATATGATACTTACCAAGACGGGCATTTTGACAATGTTTGTGTGAATTTGTCCATTCAAACACAATACCTCAGAGAGAGCTTAATGTTTGCCCGCTTCTGATGAGCGCGCGCGAGCTCGTGTCCACTGGCTCTTAAATGTTTAAACTGGCAAAGCTTACATGAGTTTGGTTTAAATACAGATATCAACAGGGGCTGTTCAGGTCTCATCTGTGCGCGCGCGCTATCAGCACCCGGGTGATGACGGAATTAATGATTGTTCATATTCCAGCATACGACACTCGCATTGAACAAGAGTGAATGGTTTGTCCACTTTTTTTTTTTTTTTTTTTTTTTTTATACGTGTTATTACAAACCATATTGCAGATGCGATGCGTCAGACTGAAGATGAACCGCGGTCTTAGCGCGTGCCGAACCGTGAGTGGAGAACCGTACGGTTCGGTTTTTTTCCGCGAACCGTGCCACCCCTAAAAGTTAGTGTAAATAGCCTCTGCCAACAAGGTGGGCTATTTGCACTTAGTGTAAATAGACACTCCGTATTGAATATGGTAAACGGAAGCTCAACGGTAACTGCTCGATGTGTGAGAACCAACCTCACTGGTTCTTGCAGAAGCTCAAACGTGCTTGCCTGACATGCGAACTAACCTCATTTCTTCTTCCATTTACCATATTTGATGTGCTTCATCCATCCAACAATAATCAATGTTTATATATGAATAAAAATCTAAATGAAATCTTTTATTACAAAATTAAAACATTATAAAGTGATCACTTCTCTTCAGAATTTTTTTATTAAACCGCTTGATTCATATGGATTTTTTACAATAACATTATGAACTTTTTGAAGTGTCAAAGTTTTGGTTGAATGGCAGGACGACAATCTCTTAGGTTTAATTAAAATATCTTCATTTGTATTTAGCATAGGTCTTTCTAGAATGACAAAAGGCTGAAAAAAAAAGGTTGTGTGGAAAGCTATTATATAGAGATGGTTTTGGCGTGTTTTATGCAAATGACTAACCTGTGCATGCAGCTGTCAGACAATTATATTACAAATATACAACCACAATTATTATTACAATTTTTTTTTTTTTTTTACAATACAAATAAATATTTGGCAAACAAAATGAGATGACTGACATTCTCAATCACCATTTAATTAACTGTATGAAAAAGGAACTGTCTGATCTCTGATTCAACATTGACTTCTTTTGTAAACTTTTATTCAGAACATAATCTCTCTTAAAACACCTTATAGTGTTACAATAATCACAGCAGTCTATTGCGCGGTAGGCCTAATTCTAACTGAAAGAGAGACAGTGACTGACACAGTTTTATGTTAAATTCTACAAAGCTGCTTGGTTTAAAAGCAATCTATTGTATAAAGTGCTATGTAAATTAACATGACGTAACTGTACTTTACTGGAATGAGGAACTGCAGAGCTGGTGCAAACCTCCACATCACTATAATCAGATGCTTGTCATTAATGTCAACTAATCGTTTCAGCCTTACAATAGAGCCATGTGTTGTGAATTAGTTCAAATGTGCATGTAAATCTACGCAATTATCAGTGCATGAGACCCAAATGTCACTATGGATGACTAGAAAAAATGTCTAATGCACTGAATTGTTGGTGGAAATTAAATACATTATTTTAAATATTTTCTGCACAATCAAGGCTAAGATTTAGAGTCAAGCGATTAAAATCACAAATGCATTTATTCATATGACTATGGAATGGCATACTGAACGACACACAGTCTAACATTAGTCACACATTTTATAAAATGTCACTGAAGGTGACTACCACACTGCGAACTGATAAAGCAGTGCATCAGGTCATTTCAGAGGTTCTGGATACGCTGTGTGACAGGCCTATGGCTGTAACTATCACAGCAGTTTTTCTTGTTTTGGCTACAACATGGGTTGCAAATGTTATAAGAGAATTACAGACACAAATGTTATACTGACAAAATTTCCAGAGAATATAAAAAGCGAATACTTACCGGACTACATCATCTATGTTGTTTCTGTAGACACCCTCAAGTCTTTCAGCAGGAAAGCCCATTGCTATAATGTTAGGATAAATATCTAGATAGCAGAGTTAAGGAAATCTAGACTCTTTCTAGGAAAACTGATATGGATGGAAGGAAAAAAAACTACAATCATCTGATCAAATATGAACCCATTTATAAAGTCCACTGGCCACTTGTCTTAGACAATTATACCAACCAGTTAAACACATATCCAAAACATAGACAATGTTGGTGAACAATACAGAGCAGCTAAATGATGCCACAAGGAGCAGGAAAACT
Organism: Tor tambroides; assembly: GCA_021397915.2. Classification (NCBI taxonomy): domain Eukaryota; kingdom Metazoa; phylum Chordata; class Actinopteri; order Cypriniformes; family Cyprinidae; genus Tor; species Tor tambroides. The sequence goes on along the minus strand of JAFVLL020003017.1, from coordinate 80,988 downwards.
AACAAACACCAAGCCCCGGTTTCAGTTGAGAACTTGCGCATTTCCACTAAAGTAGCGCTTTACTTTTTAGTTGTGCAATGAGAGCTCAGATAACAGCATTCTGGGTAATATAGAACAGATGGCTCTCGCTGTAAGAAACCAATGCATAGACCTCTAACCCAGAGGGCCACACAGGGGCACTAAATAAATCACACTGTGCCTCAGCCCAGCCTGGAATCACTTTCCTTCTTCACCTTTCCATAACGGGTGCATCACTTCTTCAGCCTGACATACACTTTCAGACCTTTATTATCAAAGACGATCTAATCAGATGAACTGGTGGCAAAGCAATTCTATCAACATTTATCAAAACGAGACTCACAATTGTTTAAATCTACTTCAACAATTTAACTCTGGAAATACAACAAAATATTAAATGTTAAATCTATCATGATCACTCCAATCTGTATACAAATGAGTTAAACAGACCCTTAATTACGATCTCAAAAAAAAAACAAAAAAAATCAATCATAGTAGCATACAATGATAGTCTCTGACATAATGCTCCACAAAAAAAGAAAAGAAAAAAAAAAAAGAAAGAGAAAAGTCTGGACTAGATGACGGTAAGCTACGTCTTGTGTTCTCGGATGGTGTCACATGTGGTTCTCACTCCTGAGAGCAAGCAAACTTGACATTTCAGCAAAGAAGAAAAAAAACATTTTTTGACAGCTGTATGCATATGAGCTCATCTGTTTTCACATGATAATCATAATGAGTTTAAATTATTTTTAAATGATGACTAAAAAGGTCATAAAACAGTAAAAAGTTAAGGAAGCTAAGAGATGACAAATTCACCCGCATTTAGTAAATACAGATCATAGTGATCTGGTCAAATTCAAGGTGGATATTTAATCAATAACAAAAATGCATTGCTCTCTTTTAAAAAGCTACCTATATTATACTGCCAAGAACAAAATATGTAGAAAAATGCATACCACATATCTAGCTTTCTAAGATATGCGCAAAATATTATCTAAATTTAAATCACCATGACCTCTTTGGCCATGGTGAATGTGACCATATCTCTTAAGATAAATGCCATGCATAAATAAACTAGCTATAAATATGATGCACTGAATGAGGCAACCATACCTCATTCATACTCACTGGACATAAAAGTAATTGAAGGTATTACAATAAAAACTGTCATTGTTGGTCAGTTTCGAGCAGAACTGTCACTTGTCCAATCAGGTGAGTGCTGCACTGACATTACGTGGCACATTGGTGTTTTTGTGTTTGTTTTGTTTTTTTGTTCAACAAACCTTTAATGAAAACTGAAAATGTACTGGAAATAAATGGATCAAATAAAATCTAAATCCTAAAAAAAAAAACAACACCTTATTTGTTGAGCACCGTGTACATCGAGAGCAATAGCTGTGCAGATACAGTAAGGCCAGTTCTTCTATCCAGAAATGCTTTAGGCAAATTTTAGTCTAATCTTGGCTAACTTCACAGAAGTTAAAGAAAAAAATGAAGCCTTAAATTTAGTAAACATATTTCATGACGAATGATCATACAGGATGTATTTCATCAAATGAAGAGTTTGTATTGTCACCAATCATTGCCGTAGATGGTGCTGCCTCAGTAACATAAAAAGGGACCGAAAGAATGAAATCATTCTCCATATTTATCCTTTCAAAACTTCTGTAAGAACAAGCAGTTCTACATTCCACCTCAACACACTGTGTGTTGTAAATGCAATGAGTGCATAGCATGATGCGATGCAATGCAATATAGTGAACCCACACACCATCTAAGCAGGCAGGGGCAAATCAACATCCATGCAATCAATTCATTCACAGGCTACTCATGTAATACACTAGCTCTGAAGCAAAACAGCATCCTTGTTTAGTGTAAATACACTTAACATTTCAAAATTCTTGACAAAACAGGCACCAAGGCCTACCAGATTCCTATTTCCATTGTTATATAGCGCTATACAGAGAAATAATTGCACCTCTTCAATGATTGGATCCTGCCCTCTAACTGTCCTTCCAGTCCTGTTTCTTAGTGTTTGGTACACCCGCCTTTTTGAATACTACAGGACAACGAATGGGACAGTGAGGTTAACAAGACTACAGCTAAACGTCAGGTTTGGTGTTAATGTTCAATATCACTGAATCCTGCTGAAATAAAACGAGCAATCAAACCACTTATGCTTTGCACTTCATCTGTAAAGATGTAATGCACCTGATCAAAGTCATCACAAAACCAACAATGTACATTCATACAATACCTGTGCCTTTACAAAACGGCTATGACATTGACACATGGCACATAACAGTGAGCAGGCATCAGTGACGTCTTTAAAATGCAGCTCAACAGAGAGAGTCTTCTTTAATAGGACTGCACGGATCTCTTCCTGCGATTACGAAAAAGGCATACTTCACATACTAAAGCATTTCCTTTTATACGTAAGCGTGTGAACTGACTCATTTTTGCTCAATCAAAACTACACCAAATTGAACGCGAGATCTATTTTCTGCGAGCAGCTGATGCAATGGCTCTTTGTGTGACACTGCTTGTGCATTTCATCTAATCCATCGCATTATATAAGCCAGCGAGTCCTCTACGCGACGCATCTTTTGTTTTAAAAGCCCAAACTGCAGTTTTCGTGCGAGAAACCTTGAGTTGAAATGAACGCGTTTTGTGTGCTGGATTACAGATTAGCAGCCAATCGATAGATCAGATTACATAAGAAGGGAAAATGACATTTTACAACCTAACTGGCGTTGCGTATGTTGTAGTTTGCACATGCAACTAGCTCAGAACAACTGTACAGATAAAATGAGTGCGCGTGAAGTCTGTTGATTTTCTGTCTGCTCGTTAATTTGGTTAAATCGAGAACTGACATGAAACTAAACGGCGCTGGCTTCGACTTGATCCAGATACAGAAACTTATAAATCTAGATCATGTCAAACTCCAGTCGCCGACTAGGTGCCAGTGCCAATAGTTTGTGCAAAAAAAATAAATAAATAAATAATAATAATAATAATTTAAAATAAACGCTCATTCCGTCTGTATCCTCCTATCAAGCGTTAGAGATTCCTAGGTTTAGAACAAGATGCAAGCCATTACCTTCACAGCAGACACTGGTTTCTACACAATAGACAGAACAGGGACATTTGATTGATCAAAGAGGATACAGGTCAAGTCCAAGTCGAATCCATCTTCCTGGTATCTATATTTGTTTCGACTGACAAATTCCTTTATGATCGCAGCCATGGCTGTGACAGGAGTCTTTAAGGTTTTTAGTGTGAGTGAGAGTATTGTTGCCCTCGGACGATCGGTCAACTTAATGCTCTGCTCGTTTCGCAGTCCCCCTGCTAGCTAGAAAGGAGTCTGCTGTGGATCTCTCATCAAGGGCCTCGCTCCAAACCACCACAGGCCCGGCTTCCAAAATGCCCTCCTCAGCTCAGACGAGCCCCGGGTGAAAAGATAAGCGACGTCCCACGTCTCAAACTGCAGAATTTCTAGTGCACGACAAGTCTCTGTTCGCACCGTAGCCGCCGTGATTGAACGGAAAGGCGGAGAGAGGGTTCTCTCCGTGAGCTTCCACTTCAAGAACGGTTGTCAAAGCCCCGCTCGCGCTCAGCTCGCGCTCCGTCTAGCCGCTAGCTTCAACTGCTAGCGCGCTAGTTCGTCTACCCATCCTTAAAAAAATAAAAGCCATCGAACATTGCAACAATCCGCGATGCCCAGGTTCCAACACATGAAATGAAAGGTGACAGCCTAACAAGAAATTAAGTCGATATTTAAATGTCGCGTAGGAGCGGTATCAAGTCGGGTCCTTTTCCTTCACTTCTCCTCTGTTAAACTCTCAAACTTCCATCATGGCTTCCCATTGAAAAAAGGTGACGTTCGGCCAACATATTCATACGCCGTGCCAAATAGTGCCATGAATGCAGTATTTTATTAATATACCAATGATTTTTCTGTGTTTCAGTATGTAGATACACACATTATTCGGTACAAATATTTAACTGTTATGACATTAAATTATAAAATACATTAACAATTTTTTTTTTTTGGGTACAGCAAGCGGAAGAATACAGATAGAGCACAAACGAACTACTTTTTGTTCCAGGGTCACGTGTGCACAGAAATGAGGGAAGTTTCCAATATTTTATATCAGATTTCAAGTCAGTATGTTGGTATTACACACCAGCATTCTCGTTTCCTTTTTTGAAAGAATTATTTTTTGGTTTGACACATGATGACTGAAAAGAACAACATGGAATGTATATTTTTGAAAAACTACAGTATACGGGGGAAAATATCAGAATGTGCGTAGTTACCCCCCTTACCAATGCCTCTACTACCCTGCTGCAATAGAAGGCAGGAAATTGCTGAAATGCTTACGCAAGCAGAAAAGTAAGTTACTGCATAAAGACACAAGCACACCATTTGGTAATTATAAAATAATGATAGAAAATTAATTGCGCCAGCGATTATGCAAATGTACTTTACCATGTAGTAATGTTATAGGCGTGTTCTGTACCATTTGCTCAAATGTGCATTTAGCCCCCAAGAAAGGAGGTGGAAGGTTCTAGCTGCGTTTCAGATGGCAAATCTTTATTGTACAGCGCCATCTGTCAGAATACTCTAGAAAGAAAGTTCGTGGATATTACAATGACAATGATTTCTAAATGTTTTCGAAAGGATCCCTCCTTTTTAAACCTGTTTGAAGGAAATGTTAAGTAGCAACAGTGTATAAAAGCAAGTTTTCCCATATTTTATTCTATGACAATCATAGGACCGTATAAAAACCAATCAATGAAATGAAATAAAAATAGGTTCATTTTAAGAGTTTTATTATTTAGTAATTATTTTGCTTTTATCCGTGGATGTAATACATTTCATATGTAAAGATTAAACCTGTTTTTTCTTATTTTCGAAGAGGTGTTGCAGTTTTGTCCTTCTCTGATAGCAATATCAACAACAACAATTTTACCAAATTTTCTCGGAATTTGGTGTATTTTTATACGTTTGGTCCTTTGTATATGACCCAATTTATGCCTAATTTATACGTTATTTATGAGTATGTTAGATATCTTTGTTTTATATCTGGAATTAAGCCATTCCACCTTTATGGTCTGCTATTTTTTTATGCTTATTCCATTTGCCGTTGAATAATATCTTCCTGTATTCTTGTTACACAATGACAGCTCTTCTTTTAGCCAGGAGAGGGTAGTGGTGCGCAGAGATAGATAAAATTGTCACGCGTAAAGATGATCTGATTCCCAATTCATCTCTAGCCAGTGTGTAGCCTATCAGAAGAGTAGGTATTGATACATACTATGTCATAAAATTGCATCTTGAAACCACGGAGCCCTTTTATTATATTTTATTTTCAGTTTAGTTGTTTTATTGTTATGGTATTGTGGAGAATGCGTTGAATTGTATCCTCGGTCTACGTTTGTAAATATTTCAGACGGTCTTTCTGTTGCAATAAACAAATAAACCACTGAGACCTTTTTCGTACAGGTATGTGCATCTTTACATCGTAAACCGACATTTGCCTATCAATCATCTTAATCATCACAGTGAACATCCTAATATAGCCTACTCCACTTGGGCTAATACTTGACAATTCTTCCTAGAAAAAAGTAGTGCATCCAACTTGACGTGTGTCTTTCATGGAGAGAACTCGGCATGCATAATGTATAATAATGCAATAATGCCAAATGTTTTGCCACTGTGCTGTTTTGTTTTGCCACTGCATCTTTATAAAAGTTCACAATGTTGATGCAGATGAAATAGAACATAACACGGACACCATTAAACAACTATATTTTTTAGTAAATAAATATCAGTGTCTTTGACCATACAACAAGAACTAAGTAGGGTTTTTTTTTTCTTATTTGCATAATTCAAACAGAAAGCGTATTCTATTTTGATATCTATTTCCAAAGCGCCCATCATCACTAGGTGACGATCGTGGGTGTAACTAACTTTAGGTCTCGTCGCAACACAGTTGAAGGCAAGCATTGCCAAAACAAAACCATTAACGATACATTTCTGGTAAGTGACCTCTTTATTAAGAGTTTGTATCTGTGAACGAGGAAATATGAAAATATGATTTACCTCGCTTTCTTTGTTTACTTTCTCCATGTAGGCTAAGTGTGTTTGTTTGTAATGTGGCGAAAGATAAAATTTGAAAATAGCCAATGATTTAGCCTATTCTTTACTTTATAATTAAGTGCGTGGGTTAAGTTATTTTTATTACAAGTTATTTTCATTTTGGGCCGGTTGCACCAGTTGTGGCATAAATGGGCACTAAATCACAATTTAGGTAACACTTTAGAATACTGATCCTTTGTTAATGAATATACCCAGGAACAAGTCACTAATGCACTATTAACATTGTAGTAACTACTATTACCTAACAAGAAACTATGATTATTGATTAAGTAATAGCGCTCAGTTGAAACTGGTAGTTCACTATTAGCTAATCAATAACTACTATTTATATATATATATATATATATATATCCTGGATAGCTACTAAGAACTACTGTATACAGGTTCATAATTAATGTGAATTATGCATAATGTATAATTAATTCTAAATTGAAGATCATGGTAACCCACTAGTAATGACTCAAGAATTATCAAATTCTTCTAAAGGAACTACTAATTACTTGGATCAGTATTCTAAAGTGAAAAGCATCATAACTCCCTACTATTGACTGACGTCATTGTAAGCTTTTGAGATAAATGTAAGGTTTTGGATAGTAATGACTCAAGTGTTACTACATCCTTCTGAAGAAACTACTAATTATTTGGATCAGTATTCTAAAGTGAAGATCACGGTAACCCACTAGTAATGATTTAAGAGTTACCAAATCTAGCAAAATGAATTACTAACCAAAACCTTACAAAAACCTCAAAAGTTTACAATGACTTCAGTAATTACTAGGGAGTTATCACGCTCTTCACTTTAGAATACTGATCCAAAAAAATGAGTAATTCCTTCAGAAGGATGTAGTAACACCTGAATAATTACTGTCCAATACTTCACAACACTCTCAAAAGCTTACAATGATTTCAGTCGTTACTAGGGCGTTATCATGATCTTCACTTTAGAATACTGATCCAAATAATTAGTAATTCCTTCAGAAGAATTTGGTAATACTTGAGTCATTACTAGTGGGTTACCATGACCTTTACTTTAGAATTAATTATACATTATGCATTATTCATATTAATTATGAACCTGTATACAGTAGTTCTTAGGAAGGTATGAAAAAATAATAATTACTGATTAGCTAATAGTAAACTACCACTTTCAACTGAGCACTATTACTTACTAATTCATTACTCAGTTTCTTGTTAGTTAATAGTGAGTACTAGAGTGCTAATATTGTGTTACTCATGTGTTCTTGTGTAGTTATTCATTAATGATGGAACAGTATTCTAAAGTGTTACCACAATTTACACACATCTAAATATTTGACAGTTGGTCCATTAAAAACTAGACTGAATCCAACTACTCGTCAGTTATTTTCTCTTGCCATGATACATTTCATGACACGAGGACGCTTGTTGCGTCCGTATCTATTGCTTGATCCAATTAAATTACTTTAAAGCACAATTTCTCTGCAAAGTGCGCAATGACTAACAAAATCCAAACCATGACTAGTAAAAAAACGGATTACAGATAACGTAAAGTAACTGGAATTTAGACTAGTGAAAGCTGAATACGACTAGTGGATTGTAGGGCACTAAAGTACTTATTAACTCGCCACAGCCATCTTAAACGAGCCTGTTTCCAAATAAATCTAATTGCTGAAACTAAATAAAGCAACCGATTAAAGGGAATCTGCCTTTTAAAAACTACTTTGCTGGTAAGTAGTTCAGCATCCACCTTGAATCAATCAATCAATCAATCAGTAAAATAAATATATTTAGGCCTATTTTAAAATACTAAAAAAAGAGAGAGAAACAATGCCTGCAAACTTTATAATAACGTAATAAAGCATGTATTTCCTAAGACAATCTGACTAGATAAATAGGGCTATTGAATGCTGAATTTCAAAATAAAAGACAGATAAATATCGAAACTCCCTGTTTTCAGAGATCAATGTCACATGCTGAATTCCAAAATAAAAGCCCTACAAAAATGTATATATAACCTGTCTTCAGCCTAAGTTCTGATAAATATAACAAGGCCTTCAGACACTGACCCTCTTAAAGGATCACCTACTCACTTTAAGGTCAATCAGCAAATGTCACTGTAAATGTGTTCAGCTTTTTTTCTCTACATTGTGCGTTGGCTAAAGCAACCTAAAATATACAGTTTTTTAGCGTTATTGAGAAAATGAATATTGACAGTTACAAAAGTGATAACATACTGTGTACTTTTGTTAATATCAGATCACAGAGTCTGTATATTCATTAATGTCAATTCCTCCTGCATCATGGAACATTTCCCAGTTTGTAGGCATATATTCAAAGTAGGAGTCTGGAAATGTCATCCTCGCTCATTTTGTGGACTGGTTTGACAACCAGTTTTTCCTGTGTGTATGTGTATGTGTGTGTGTGTGTGTGTGTGTGTGTGTGTACCTACTTAACCATATTTTGGGGACAAATTTGTACCCAAAAGTGAGGTAAACCTGACAAAATCTCCAAAAACCTCCCTTTGGGGACGTCCTCATTTGTAAAACGGGTTTAAAAATAAACTAAACAAAGTTTTTTTGAAAATGTAAAAATGCAGAAAGTTTCCTGTAAGGGGTAGGGTTAGGTGTAGGGTTGGTGTAGGGCGATAGAAAATACAGTTTGTACGGTATAAAAACCATTACGCCTATGGAATGTCCCCATTTGGATAGCTAAGTAAACGTGTGTGTGTGTGTGTGTGTGTGTGTGTGTGTTTTAACTGTCCTTCACTGGTAAACAGCACTGCTAAACCAATTTGATCACCTCATGTGGGAAATGAACATGCTTATATTATTTAGGAGCAACTTTTCTCAGGTCATTAAAATACCCAAGAAAAATAAATGCAGCCTCAGTCAGGGTGTGTGTACACTCTTAAAAATAAAGGTTCCAAAAAGGGGTTTTCACAGCGATGCCATAGAAGACCCAGTTTTGATTCCCCAAAGAACCTTTCAGTGAACTGTTCTTAAAAGAACCATTTTTTCTTAGTGTGAAGAACATTTTAATAATCTAAAGAACCTTTTTCCACGGTAAAGAACCTTTTGTGGAATGAACAGATTCCATGGATGGTAAAGGTTCTTTGAGGAACCATTGATGCCAATAAAGAACCGTTATTTTTAAGAGTGTAGTCCATTTATAGAAGGGGTGTCTAATCCTGCTCCTGGAGGGGCACCTTCCTACAGAGTTTAGCCCAATGTAGTTTATGAAAACTTATATTCCACTTTTAATCCCAGTGAAAGAGGGAGCGTGAATTTATCAGCACTGAGCACATTGATGCTCTGCTCACATATTTAAATAAGATATATCTCATTACTTTACTTATCTTCAGTTTTCATGTTTTTATATCACTTCATGTTCTGTCATCCTAATTACTGTCCAAATTTGTTAATTTATACAGTTTTTAATTAACAAGAGGCAATTTATTTATTGTCTGCTGATTTCACTTGAAATTTAATGGAGGAAGTTCATAGCCCTCAAGATTAACATGAATAAGCACATCTCAGTTCAGTAATATCAACTCTCCAGTGAAAATGAAAGCCAACTGTGCTGGTTTTTCATTTAATTATGATAAGAGAGCTTTCTGAGAGCTTAGTGAAAATAAACAGCAGCTGCGCAAATAGGCAACAAGCTAATCAGTAAATGTTTGAGTGTGGAAGAAGTTTCTAATATGGGTAATTTATGTATTTATTTATTTTGATTTATTTTGCAGATGACTATGAGAAGATGGAACTGAAAGAGATTCCTGCTGAAAATATTATTCGACCATTAAACCGCAATGAGGTCATAAGTTTGATCATACGCCTTACAGCATTTGGTGCAGTCACCTATTTTACAATAAAGTGGATGGTTGATGCTATTGATCCAACAAGAAAACAGAAAGCTGAGGCACAAAAACAGGTATGCAGTTTAATTTCAGCAGTTTGGAAAATGTCAAAATTGAATTATCACTGAATTTGTGTGATTTATCAGTGCTGGAAAAAAAAAAATAAGAATACTTCTGGAAATATAATGTAATGGATATATGAGAGAATTAGGTCAACAAAAAAGCAGTTACACATTGAGATGTAGTTGTTTTAGGTAAGAATGAGATAAATATGGAAGAATACATTCATAATGGTTCAGAATTGAGAGATGGGTCGAACAGTGTTGGTGGGTTTGGTGAGAGTTCCCTAAAATTTTTAGCTATAGTACAATATTTCTTATTATGCTTAGCTTTGAAATTCTAACTGCAGGAAATTGTTCTTCATGATTATAGTCCCTTTTCATGTAGACTGTAGAATTACATTTTAATGAAAAGTTTTGAAGCCCTGAAATGTTTTAATGTCATATTTATGGATATTTTATATATTAAGTACCAGCAACATGTTATTGTTCCTTCACAGGCAGAAAAGCTCATGCGGCAGATTGGAGTGCCGAAAGTAAAGCTTTCTGAATATGAGATGAACATTGCAGCTCATCTTGTGGATCCATTGACTATGCAGCTAGAGAATGAATTCACCATCTGACTCTATCTACCAGTAATTAGTTGTCTCTATTAAGGCAAGTTACACAAATCATGTGTGTCCACAGATTACATGGCATGACATTGCAGGTCTGGATGAAGTCATAACTGAATTGAGAGACACCGTTATATTTCCCATCCAGAACAGAGATCTGTTTAAAGGATCCAGGCTTCTTCAGCCACCCAAAGGGAGGCAACAGGATGGAAATTTTTCCTTAAAGTGTTAACTGAACTCCACAATTTATTCTGAGGTGGTTTGCTTGTCACGTTCTCAGGTGTGCTGCTGTATGGGCCTCCAGGCTGTGGGAAAACTCTTATAGCCAAAGCTACTGCCAAAGAGGCTGGATTCCGCTTCATTAATCTGCAGTCTTCCTCTCTCACTGACAAATGATATGGAGAATCCCAGAAACTAGCTGCAGCCGTGTTTTCGCTAGCCATCAAGTTACAACCTTCTGTTATCTTCATTGATGAGATTGGTAAATGCATATTTATTTTTATGCTTTGCATTTCTCTTATACACCTCTAATTTTGAGATGCCTGTCGTTATTCATGCTTTTAAGTATCTATCTGTTCAGTTTCATGGCACATACAGTATATGGATCACTGGAAATCTACTTCTGAACCTAACTTGGTTCACTTTGCTCTTTTAATTCATATTATATGGTAATTGGAAGAATCTGTATTTTGGACAGTTTCAAATAACTTCTGTTCATTTTTATGTCTTAGATTCCTTTTTGAGGAGTCGCTCAAGTTCAGATCATGAGGCCACGGCCATGATGAAGGCTCAGTTCATGAGCTTATGGGACAGACTGGATACTGACTACAACTGCCAGGTACAATTCAAGTCAAGTCAAGTCATCTTTATTTATATAGCGCTTTTAACAATACAGATTGTGTCAAAGCACTTAACAGTATCAAACTGGAGGATAGAGTGT